>CM057821.1:74441979-74532606 GCA_030067965.1 Latrodectus elegans | reverse complement strand
GGATTTGCATCCAATCTACGTAAAATGGAAGATCTAGCCGATCCATAAGCAACACAACCATAGTCAATACGAGATAAAATGATTGATTGATAAATTCGGAGCAATGAAGTGCGATCTGCACCCCAAAATGTATTAGACAACACCTTGAGGATATTGAGCAATCGCTCGCACTTCTTCCGCAGATATAAAGTATGCGGAAGGAAAGTTAACTTCTTATCGAAAATTACCCCGAGGAATTTTATCTCGTTGACCACAGGAATAGGTCTATTCCTTATGTGAAGTACAGGATCGGGATGAAGACTAGTTTTCCTACAGAAATGGACACAGTGACTCTTACTAGGAGATATACTAAGACCATTTCGTTCACACCAAGTAGTTAGATTGTTTACAGCTGTTTGCAATTGTCTCTCAATTATATTCATGTTTGAACCCTGATATGAAATTTGTAAGTCATCAACATATAAATTCCTATGAACAGAAGGTGGTAATTGGTGAAGTATGTTATTGATGAAAAAGGTTAAAAGGGTTACGCTTAAAACGCTACCTTGAGGGACACCCTCAGCTTGAGTAAAGTATTGGAAAGTGTACTTAATACGTACTTTAAATAGCCTAGTAGCTAGAAAATTCTGTATAAATATTGGAAGATTACCCTTAAATCCAAGATTATGCATATTACGGAGAACACCATAACGCCACGTACGATCGTATGCTTTCTCAATATCGAAGAAAATTGCAAACAAGATGGTTTCTCCTCACAAAAAGCGTTTCAATTTGGGATTCCAGATCTACTATGTTGTCAATAGTGGATCGTCCTCTTCGAAATCCGCTTTGTTGAAGGGGTAGGCAATTATTCTTCTCTAAGATGTAAATGAGTCTAGCATTGACCATACGCTCAAACGTTTTGCACAAGCAACTCGTGAGAGCTATTGGACGATAACTCAGAGGGTCAGATGAATCTTTGCCAGGTTTCAAAATTGGAATCACTATCGCTTCCCTCCATGAAGTAGGATAAGCATGCTCAGTCCAGATTCTATTAAACAATAAAAGTATGTTTAACAAAGAATCATGATTTAAATGACGGAGCATTTGATACGAGATTCCATCTGGTCCTGGGCTAGTGTCGTTTGCTTTAGATAAAGCAGACTTCAATTCTGACAGTTCAAAATCACAATTATAGGGTAGAAGATGTCGATTATCAAAGCTTAGATGTGTCCGCTCAGCGATTCTTTTAATCCTTAGAAAAGTAGGATTATACAAATCAGAGCTGGAAACACTAGCAAAGGTTTCACCGATGACATTAGCAATATCTACCGCTGAGGAGTGTATTGCAGCTCCGGTTTTTAATACAGGAATGGAATAATCCTGATAAATACCATTGGCTGCTTTAACTTTCCTCCATAATTGTCTGCTTGTTGTCGATGAATTGATTGACGACACGTAGCGAATCCAAGATTCTCTTTGACTCTGACGTCTAACTCTTCGAGCTTGAGCTTTGGTTTTTTTAAAAGCAACAAGATTCTCCGTAGTAGGGTATCTTCGGAATATATTCCATTGCTTCCTTTGTTTCTTATAGGAGAGTTGACACTTTTCATTCCACCAAGGTTTCCTGTGTTTATGTGGAATGATGGAATTTTTGGGGATAGCAACATCCGCAGCTCTGATTATTGTGTCGGTGATATATTTAACGGCATCATCTATCATATCTGTCTTAACTCTTGTCTCACTGATCACAGCCAATTGCGTGAAAAGTGTCCAATCGGCTCGACTGTACACATAATTAGGTGGTTTGTGACGCACACTATTACTTCTAGTCTGAGTCACGATTAGAGGGAAATGATCACTGTTATAGAGGTCATTTCCAACAGCAAATTTCATCAATGGCAGGAGTGATGGAGAACAAATAGCTAAGTCAAGAGAGTGAAATGTCCGTGATGGTTCATGAAAATAAGTCTTCTCGTCGGTATTTAGCAGACAGAGGCAATTGTCAAAAATTAACTTTTCTATCTGACGACCGCGAGAATTCGTATCATCACTACCCCACAGAGGACTATGTCCGTTAAAATCACCAAGCAATAAAAATGGAGCTGGGAGTTGATCAAGTAAGTCGTTTAGTTCCTCCTCTTGGATGACATCATTCGGTGGTAAGTAGAGGCTACAAACTGTAATCAGACACGCGGTGTGAATTCTCACAGCAACAGCCTGGAGTGTAGTTCTTAACTGATGTGCTGTACTGGGATAATTGTTTGATGTAAATATACAAACGCCACCAGACACAGCAGCATCACCACCATTATCCTTTCTGTAGCATTGAAACCCACGCATTTTGGTGATGATATTGGGCTTCAGGAATGTTTCCTGGAGTGCCACACATGCGGGGTTATAGGCTGACATAATGGATCTGATATCATCAATTCGAGGCCGAAAACCACGACAATTCCATGAAACAAAGGAAGTCATTAATGGAATATAGTCTAACCATTGTCACTATTGCTCAGTGTCATCTCAGATGAATCTTCCAATATGAAATCATCATCTGAAGGATGCAGTTTGACAGTGTCTGCATCCATAGACAGAAGAGCTTTTCTGGCAGTTAACGAAGACTTTCGAACGCCTTCCTTGGCCAGTTTAATTTTCTAGCCTTTAAGCTTTTGATTTCGCCAAAGCTGATTTGGCGATTACAGGTGTACCAATATCTGTTGTTTTTTGCTTTGAGAGCAAGCTAAATGTCGAAACAGAATTTGTCTCTGTTTGGGTGCTGCAGGATCGGGTTACCTTTTTTGTTATATTTGCATAACTTACACCAGGAGCGGGAGTACGGGAATTAACTAATCGGCGAGCTTCTAAATAGGAAACATTGTTCTTGATTTTTGATGGTAACAATTTCCTTTTCCTTTTTGCCAAACGGGACAAGATCTAGAATATGAAGTGTGGTTACCTTTACAGTTGACACACACTTCTTTGGCTTCGCAGGTAGTACTTTCATGGCCAACGTCAGAACAACGGGCACATGTGAGTTTTCCTCTGCAAGCCATTTTTAGAGTGTCCAAATCGTTGGCAATGGGAAGCATCTAAGCGGATTAGGGGATAAATGGCCGTACTGAACATCGCATATAAGCCACTTTAATATTTTGTGGCAAGTCTGGTGTACAGAATGTCAAAATGAGATGCTTTGTGTTTAAAACAATGCCATCTCTCTTCATCGTGATTCTTTTCACACTGCAGACTTTTGGCTTTTTAAATTTTCCAGTATTTCATCGGTGGGCGTGTGAAACAAGTCCTCCGATGAAATAACACCTCGTGAAAAATTTAAATTCCTATGAGGTTCGACAGTTATCGCTATGTCACCAATTTTTTTCATGCTCTGTATCATTATAGATTGCTTTTCGGTAGCAGTTTCTACTAACAGAACACCCGATCACGCAACTTCTTTATCGACTTAACTTCTCCAAGATATGAGGGTTAAGCCCTTTTCAATGAGAAAAGGAGAAACATATTCAAAGCTGTTTCCAATTCTTTGTATAACAAAATATTTTGCACTACAAGTTTCCATTTGTTGCTCCCGAGGGAGTGAAGAGAAAGTTTTTTTGTCCATTTAGGATGAATATAAATTCGGGGACTAGACGGCACCACCCACCACGGAGCCCTACGAAGGGATACAGGTTATTGTACCAGTGCTAGTCAGTCCCTATACGCTCACAGTACATCCCTGAAGTGGACTCCACCCTTAACGAGTCACCCAGTAGATGTACCGATCGCTTGATCCATTAAGCCGATTGATGTGCTGAGGACCACAACACACCTCCCGTTTACCTGAAGCAGAGGCCAAAGCAATGTGTTGGACTCAGGAGGCCTCAATTACCAGGATCCTCCTTTCCAGGGACACGGGTCTCCACGCACGGCAAACACGTGGGTGATTTAGTCCTCAAGAGTAGCTAATAGCAACAGAGCGGCGAAAGCTACTCAAGGGGAGCCCTCAACCTCTTACGAGGCAACCACAATGAGGGAGGAAAGGAAGAAAAAGCAGAAGAGTAGAGGAGAGAAGAAAATATAGAAGAGGAAAGATCACTAGGGTACCTCGGGATTGTGACACCCGTGTTTACCTAAAGAAGGTAAACCCCCTGAGGGCCCGACATGTCCTGCAGTTTTTGAACCATCCGTGAATATTGGCGTGTAGGAAGAATACTGACAGCGATGTGAATAATAGAGCTGTTGGAAAATTGCAGAGGTTGTGTCCGATTTTCTACAGTTGGTAAATTGATTAATTATCAATATTTGTGGATCATACCAAGGTGGATGTGCTAATATGTCCGTTTTAATAAATCGGACATCACATAGGTCAAACAAGGATAAATTATTTTTTGTTCGAGTGAGGAAGGGTGGGATGCTGTATGGTCTAGCATCATATATCCTCTTCAGAGTAGGAGTAAGAGCAGAAGAATATAAGGGATGATGAGGGTCAGACATAATTTTACAATAGTAATTGAGAGACAGCTGCATACGTCGCATGTCTAAAGGCAATTGTTGGCATATTGCATAATGACTATGGACGGGTGATGTGCGGAATGCGCCTGAACATATTCTCAGAGCAGAATGATGGACAGTGTCAAGTCTGCGTAGAACAGAAGATCTAGCGGATCCATAAACAACACAACCATAGTCAAGTCGAGATAAAATTAATGATTGGTAAACTCGGAGGAGTGACGTGCGATCAGCACCCCAAGATGTATTTGAAAGCACCTTGAGGATATTGAGTGATCGCTCGCACTTCTTCCGCAAATGTAAAACATGCGGAAGAAAGGTTAATTTATGGTCAAATATCACTCCGAGGAATTTTATCTGACTGACAACTGGTATAGCCGTGTTGTTTATACAAATAACAGGATCATTGTGGAGGCTAGTCTTCCTGCAGAAATGGACACATTTGCTCTTGCTAGGAGATAGTGTATGGCCATTCTCAGCACACCATGCAGCTAATTTATTAACAGATGTTTGTAGTTGTCTCTCAATTAAACGCATGTTTGACCCTTCACAAGATATTTGCAGGTCGTCAACGTAAAGTGTACCATTTACAGTTGATCAGAAGGTGAAAGTTGATGAAGTATGTTACTGATATGAAGATTAAAAAGGGTGACACTTAAAATACTTCCCTGAGGAATACCTTCAGGTTGGTTAAAAGTATTGGACAAAACAGTACCAATACGAACTTTAAAACCACGGGAGCGTAAAAAATTTTGGATAAATATCGGCAAATTACCCCTAAAGCCAAAATCATACATCCTACGGAGAATTCCATAACGCCACGTACGGTCGTAAGCCTTCTCTATGTCGAAGAAAATGGAAACCAGATGATTTCTCCGCACAAATGCATTTGCGGATTTGCGTTTCAGAAGAGTAATATTATCTAGAGTGGATCTTCCTTTACGGAAGCCACTCTGATTAACATGAATGTATTTATTTATTTCTAAGACATATACTAGACGGGCGTTGACCATACGTTCAAGAGTCTTACATAAGCAACTCGTCAGAGCTATTGGTCGATAATGTGAAGGAACAGAAGGATCCTTACCAGCCTTAAGGATCGGAATCACTATTGCTTCGCTCCAAAGTAATGGAAATTTATTTTCAGTCCAGATCCTGTTGAACAAAAACAGCATGTTCAACAGGGAGTCTGGACTTAAATGACGAAGCATTTGATAGCTGATTCCATCAGGTCCTGGGCTAGTATCATTGGCCTGCTGTAATGCTTTTTTCAATTCCAACATCCGAAATTTACAGTTGTACGGAAAAGCTTGTCCATGGTTGAAACGAATTGGTATTCGCTCAGCGCGACTCTTAGTCCTTAAGAACGAAGGACTGTAAGAGTCGTTGCTTGAGACGCTAGCAAAAGTTTCACCAAGAACGTTAGCGATGTCCTTAGGAGAAGAACACACAGCAGCTCCGGATTTTAATATAGGAATTGAAGATTCCCTATAGATTCCTTTGGCTGCTTTTACTCTTCTCCACAACTGTTTACTGGATGCGGAAGAAGTTATTGATGACACATAGCGAGACCAAGATGCCTTCTGACTTCGACGACGAGCTCTGCGAGCTAATGCTTTTGCTCTCTTAGAGGCGATAAGATTCTCCGTTGTGGAGTATCTTCTGAATAGACCAAATAACTTCCTCTGTTTTTTATATGTCTCTTGGCATTCTTTGTTCCACCAAGGTTAGCAATGCCTGTGTGGTATAGAGGAACTTTTAGGTATTGATGCATCAGCTGCATTCTTAATTGTTTCAGTGACTTTACAAACAGCAATATCAATATCTTCGATCAAAACCATTTCATCATCAACGACTGCCAATTGCGTAAATAATGTCCAATCTGCCCGACTGTACACGTAAGTATGTAAGCGTTGTCTTACACTACTACCTCCAGTCTGGGAGATGACGAGAGGAAAATGATCGCTATTATGCAGATCATTTCCTACATTTAAATTTAACAATGGCAGAAGAGAAGGAGAACAAATGGCAAGATCGAGAGAATGAAATGTTCTCGTGGGTACATGGAAATATGTTTTCTCGTCGGTATTAAGCAGACAGAGACTGTTATCTGAAATAAAACGCTCTATCTGCCGACCGCGAGAATTAGTATCATCATTTCCCCACAAAGAACTATGGCCGTTAAAGTCACCCAACACTAGAAATGGTGTTGGCAGCTGTTCTATTAATGCATCGAGTTCCTCTTGGCAGATGACATCATGTGGTGGTAGATATAAACTACAGACAGTTAATAAGCATGTAGTATAAATTCTTACAGCAACTGCCTGTAGAGTAGTATTTAATGGATGGGCAGTGCTGGGGTAAGTATTAGATGTTAATATACAAGTACCTCCAGACAATGCACCATCATCACCACAATCTTTTCTAAAGCATGTAAACCCTCGCATGGAAAAATTATTGCTTGACTTCAGGAATGTCTCCTGAAGTGCACAACATGCGGGGTTGTATGCTGAAATTATAGACTTTATGTCATCATGATGAGAACGCAAACCATGGCAGTTCCAAGAAACTAAGGAAGTTATTGTTGAGTTAGAAAAGCTCCTTTCCCGGAGCCGGAAAGCATGTCATCTGACATCTCCTCCAAAGAGAGATCTTCGTCAGAGGGATGTAGATATACAGCATCCGCTTCCAGGGATAAGGCTTTACGGGTGGATATGGAGGGTCTAGGATTGCCCTCCTTTGCAGATTTTAGTTTTAAAGCCTTTAAGGCTTTAGATCTAGCCGTTGGAGCTTTTCTACGGACAGTAGTTGCTGATGTTGATTTTGGCTTTTCTCAGAATTAAGGGGTAATTTAACAATTGGAAGTGACAGAGCATCAGTTTGAGTACTAGCCGTTCCTAGTGACCTTGGCGGCGACAGTTGCATAGCTAACTCCTGTTTGAGGTGTACGAGCGGTAACAACACGTCTCGCCTCGGGATATGAGCAATTGTTTTTAACTTTTGTGGTTGTGATCTCCTTTTCCAGTATCCAGATAGGACAACTTCTAGCGTAGGAGGGGTGGTCACCTTTACAATTGACACACCTCTCCTTTGCAGTACAAGACAAGCTGTCATGGCCAACTGCTGCGCAGCGAGCGCAAGTCAGTTTGCCCTGCAAGCCGCTTTGGAGTGACCAAATCTCTGGCACTGGAAACAACGCAAAGGATTTGGAATAAATGGCCTGACGGATAGATGCATATACGCAGCTTTAATATGCTGCGGTAGGTCTGGCGTCGCAAATGTCAGAACGAGATGTTTAGTATTGATAACTTGCCCATCGCGTCTGACAGTTATGCGTTTTACAGCACAGACCTTTTGATCTTTGAGATTTTCTAAGATCTCGTCCGCAGACGTATTTAACAAATCCCTGGCGGATACCACACCACGTGAAAAGTTAAGATTATTATGAGGTTGGACGGACACCTCAAGGTTAGCAAGCATGTTCATGCTGCTTATAAGAGTAACTTGTGCATCTGATGCAACTTCTACCATTAGATCTCCAGAACGAAGTTTCCGTATGCTCTTCACTTCTCCGATATTTCCAGCAATTGCTTTTTGGATTAGGAAAGGGGATACATTATCAAATGTACCCTCTTTCCGTTTAACAATATAAAATTTTGCTTTTAATAATATCAAGGTTTGCTCCCGTGGGAGAGAAGAGAAATTTATTGTTTCCATAGTAGACATGGAAAATTCGGGACCTGACGGCACCACCCACCACCGAGTCCAACAAGGGGATGCAGACCAGCTGCACCAGTGCTAACCAGGTCCTATACGCTCACAGTACATCCCTGAGATGGCCTCCACCCTTAACGAGTCATCCAGCAGATGTACCTATCGCTTGATCCATAAAGCCGATTGATGTGCTGAGGACCACAACACACCTCCCGTTTACCTGAAGCAGAGGCCAAAGCAATGTGTTGGTCTCAGGAGGCCTCAATTACCAGGATCCTCCTTTCCAGGGACACGGGTCTCCACGCACGGCAAACACGTGGGTGATTTAGTCCTCAAGAGTAGCTAATAGCAACAGAGCGGCGAAAGCTACTCAAGGGGAGCCCTCAACCTCTTTCGAGGAAACCACAATGAGGGAGAAAAGGAAGAAAAAGCAGAAGAGTAGAGGAGAGAAGAAAAGAAAGAAGAGGAAAGATCACTAGGGTACCTCGGGATTGTGACACCCGTGTTTACCTAAAGAAGGTATACCCCCTGAGGGGGAAGTATCAGCTGCATTCTTAATTGTTTCGGTGACTTTTGATACGGCTTCATTAATATCCTCGACTGAAACCATTTTATAATCAACAACTGCCAACTGTGTAAATAACGTCCAATCTGCCCGACTGTACACGTAAGTAGGTAAGCGTTGTCTTACACTACCACCTCCAGTCTGGGAGATGACGAGAGGAAAATGATCGCTATTATGCAGATCATTTCCTACTGTTAGATTTAACAATGGCAGAAGAGATGGAGAACAGATGGCCAAATCGAGGGAATGAAACGTTCTTAAGGGTATATGGAAATATGTTTTCTCGTCGGTATTAAGCAGACAGAGACAGTTATCAGAAATAAACTGTTCTATCTGCCGACCGCGAGAATTAATATCATCACTTCCCCACAAAGAATTATGTCCGTTAAAGTCACCGAGTAACAGAAATGGAGTTGGTAGCTGATCCATTAATGCATCGAGTTCCTCTTGGAGGATGACATCTTGTGGTGGTAAATATAAACTACAGACTGTTAATAAGCGTGAAGTATGTATTCTTACAGCTACAGCCTGTAGAGTAGTATTTAATGGATGGGCAGTGCTGGGGTAAGTATTAGATGTTAATATACAAGTACCTCCAGACAATGCACCATCATCACCACAATCTTTTCTAAAGCATGTAAACCCTCGCATGGAAAAATTATTGCTTGACTTCAGGAATGTTTTCTGAAGTGCAAAACATGCGGGATTATGATCTGTAATTAGAGACTTGATGTCATCAAGATGGGAACGCAAACCATGGCAGTTCCAAGAAATAAAGGAAGTTATTTTTTAAATTGAAAAGCTCCTTTACTGGAGCTGGAAGGCGGGTCTTCTGTCATATCCTCGAACGAACCATCATCGTTCGAGGGAAATAGAGAAACCGCGTCTGTCTCCAGGCAAGAAAAAGCGTTACGGGTGGAAATTGAAGTCGTTTTTGCTTTTTTAATTTCAAAGCTTTCTCCGCTTTTGATTTCGCAAAAGGGGCTTTTCTAGAAAACGTAGGAGTTTTTTTAAACTTTGGCTTTTCAGATGATTGGGGTAATCTCACTGGGGAAATAGAAACAGATTCAGTTTGGGTGCTGCTCGATTTAAAGACTTTTCTGGCAGCAGTGGCATAACTGACTCCTGCCTGTGGAGTATGCGAAGTGACTAGTCGTCTTGCCTCAGGATAGGAGCACTTGTTGTTAAACTTAATTGTGGCTATCTCTTTTTCCAGTACATACTGAGGACAACTTCGAGAATAGGAGGGATGGTCACCATGACAGTTGACACATGCCTCCTTTGCCGTGCAGTTCGAGCTATCGTGGCCAACTACCGCACAACGAGCGCAGGTAAGTTTGCCTCTGCAGGCGTTCTTCGAGTGTCCAAAGCGCTGACATTGGAAACATCGCAAGGGATTTGGTATATAAGGCCTGACGGGTAAATTCATTTACGCAGCTTTTACGTACTGCGGAAGGTCTGGCGTCGCAAAAGTCAGAACAAGGTTCTTAGTATCAATCACTTTGCCATCTCGTCTGACTGTGATGCGTCTTACGCCACAGACCTTCTGATTCTGTAAATTATCCAGAATCTCTTCCGTCGGCGAGTATAATAAATCCCTTGAAGAGATAACACCACAAGAGAAATTAAGGTTTCCGTGAGGCGAGACAGTCACTTCCAAGTTTGCCAACGATTTCATACTTGCCAGGATGGCTGCTTGAGAGTCGGATGCAGCCTCTACAAGCAAGTCACCAGAGCGCATCTTTTGAACTTTTCTGACTTCCCCAACAATTGCCGATATTCCTTTTGAAATAAGGAAGGGAGACACAGTTGTGAAATTTCCCTCCTTCCTCTTAATTACAAAATATTTCGGTTTCAGATTTTCAAGTTGTTGCTCCCGCGGGAGAAAAGTTAAGTTTTTATTCTCCATTATTTGATTATAAAATTTTGGGACCTGACCACCCCACCCACCACCGAGTCCAACAAGGGGATGCAGACCAGCTGCACCAGTGCTAGCCAGGTCCTATACGCTCACAGTACATCCCTGAAGTGGCCTCCACCCTTAACGAGTCACCCAGTAGATGTACCGATCGCTTGATCCATAAAGCCTATTGATGTGCTGAGGACCACAACACACCTCCCGTTTACCTGAAGCAGAGGCCAAAGCAATGTGTTGGTCTCAGGAGGCCTCAATCACCAGGTTCCTCCTTTCCAGGGACACGGGTCTCCACGCACGGCAAACACGTGGGTGATTTAGTCCTCAAGAGTAGCTAATAGCAACAGAGCGGCGAAAGCTACTCAAGAGGAGCCCTCAACCTCTTAAGAGGCAACCACAATGAGGGAGGAAAGGAAGAAAAAGCAGAAGAGTAGAGGAGAGAAGAAAATATAGAAGAGGAAAGATCACTAGGGTACCTCGGGATTGTGACACCCGTGTTTACCTAAAGAAGGTAAACCCCCTGAGGGGGAGACTTTAAATGATTGACCAGAACATCGGTCAGGCAGAGTAATTACCCGTCTGTACAAAAATCCGGCTTCTGGAACGGCTCTCTTTTCCAGACCCGACAGGGGGGGGTCTTGTTGCCTCTCAGTGATGAGTTACTACGCAGCGGAGACTAACAGTCTTACAGTCGCTACGCGAGTAGGCTGTCCGCCGGCTGCGACGAAATACAGGTTGGTAAGAATCAAACTGACAGGGATGAGAAGAATAGAACTGATGGAAAACAACTGGAAATATGTCCGATTTTTTAACTGTGCAAAGGGATTGATTATTTTACATTGTGGCTCATACCAGGGTGGATGTGAAGCTCGATTTGTGGTAGTTATTCGAACATCCTGCAGGTCAGACAATAACACATGATATTTTATTTGAATGGGAAAAGATGGAATGCTCCTTGGACGAGCATTGTAGAGTCTTTTAAGTGCAGATGTAGGAATCATGGTACGTAATGGATGATGAGGGTCAGACATTATCTTAGCATAATAATTGAGAGACTGCTGCATTCGTCTCAGGTCTAAAGGCAGTTGTTGGCAAATAGCATATAGATTCTGGACGGGTGATGTGCGGATTGCGCTTGAACATATTCTCAGAGCTGAGTGATGAACAGAATCCAATTTGCATAAAACAGAATGTCTAGCTGATCCATAAACAACACAGCTATGGTCAATGCGTGACAAAATTAGTGATTGATATATTCGAAGTAGTAATGTGCGATCGGCACCTCAGGATGTGTTTGAAAGCACTCTGAGGATATTAAGCGATCGCTCACACTTCTTCCGCAGATTTAAAACCTGCGAAATGAAAGTTAATTTTCGATCAAATATTACAGTAAAAAACTTCATCTCACTGACTACAGGTACAGTTGCGTTGTCGATCGATATCACTGGATCACAATGAATACTAGTTTTCCTGCAGAAGTGGACACATCTACTCTCGGCAGGAGAAAGAGTATGGCCATTCTCAGCACACAATTTACTATTTTACATAGCATTCTATTATTACAGTTTATTAATTGCTGTTTGTAATTGTCTCGCAACTAAACGCATAATAAACACCTCACAAGATATTTGCAAGTCATCAACATACAATGTACCATGAACAAAAGGTGATAATTTATGAAATATGGTACTAAGATGAGGGATAAAAAGGGTGACACTCAAAACACAACATTGAGGTACACCCTCAACTTGATTAAAATAATCGGAATAAAAAGTTCCTATCCGAACTTTAAAAACACGGGAGCGTAAAAAGTTTTGAAGGAATATCGGAAGATTACCCCTAAAAACAAAACCATATAAAGATGTGAGAATTCCATATCGCCATATACGGTGGTATGCCTTCTTGATGTCAAAGAAAATGGAAACCAGATGGTTGCTCCGCACAAAAGTGTTTCGGATTTGGTTTTCCAAATATGTGACATTATCAAGAGTAGATCTTCCTTTACGGAATCCAATCTGATTGATATGTATACATTCCTTCCTTTCTAAGACATATACGAGACTTGCGTTGACCATACGTTCGAGAGTCTTACACCAGCAACTCGTCAGAGATATTGGTCGATAATGTGAAGAAATAAAAGTTTCCTTACCAGCATTAAGGATCGGAATCACTATTTCTTCAGGGCTGGTTACCCTGGCATTTAACACATGCCGCCTTTGTTGTGCAGTTTGAGCTATTATGGCCAACCACCGCACAACGAGCGTAGGTGGGTTTGCCTCTGCACACCTTCCTCGAGTGTCCAAAGCACTGATATTGGGAACATCACAAGGGATTTGGAATATATTGTCGAACAGGTAAATTCATATTTGCAACTTTAATTATGTGTGGAAGGTCTAGGGTCGCAAGGTCAGAATGAGATGTTTAGTATCAATGAACTTAGCATCGCTTCTGATTCCAATGCATTTAACGCCGCAGACCTTTTGACTTCGCAAATTATCTAGAATCTCATCCGTCGAAGTGTTTACTCTGCGGAAATCATTCCACGTGAGAAAAAATTCAAACTGCCATGAGGCAAGACAGTCGACTCTATATTTGCCATTAGTCTCATATTACTAATCATATCTGCTTGAGTTGAGTTTGCAACCTCTACCAATAAGTCACCTGATCTTAACTTACAGATACCCTTCACTTCTCCTATAAAACCCGATATTCCTTTTTGTATCAGAAAGGGGGACACCTTTTCAAATGAACCTTCCTTTCTTTTAATTAAAAATATTTACAATTACTGTCATTCAATAGATGCTCCCGTGGGAGGATAGATTTCTGATATTCCGTTTGTGAATTAAAATTTCGAGAGCTGACAGCACCACCCACCACCGAGTCCAACAAGGGGATGCAGACCAGCTGCACCAGTGCTAGCCAAATCTTATACGCTCACATTACATCCCTGAGATGTCCTCCACCCTTAACGAGTCATCCAGTAGATGCACCGATCACTTGATCCATAAAGCCGATTGATGTGGTGAGGACGGAAACACACCTCCTGTTTACCTGAAGCAGAGGCCCAAAGTAATGTGCTGGCCTCTGGAGGCCTCAATTATCAGGACTCTGCTTTCAAAGGGACACGTGTCTCCACGGACGGCAAACACGTGGTTGATTTAATCCTCAAGAGGAGCTAATAGCGACAGGGTGGCGAAAGCTACTCAAGGGGAGCCCTCAACCTCTTGCGAGGCAATCACAACGAGAGAGAAGAGGAAGAAAGAGCAGAAGAGTAGAGGAGAGAGGAAAAGAAAGAAGAGGACAGATCACTGGAGCTACTTCGGGATTGTGACAACAGTATTTACCTTAAGAAAGTAAACCCCATGAGGGGAAATAAAAACGGGATGTTTGTTTGTCCATTTGTTTCTTCTCTATGACAATCTTTTAAATTGAAGGCTATATACACATGGGATATACATTTTAAAAATGTTTCTGAAACAAAACAAATACGAAACTCGCGGTGAGATTCATACTTATGAACTGCTGAGATGAAAACCAAAGAGATAACCATTAAGCTATAAACTATGTAACAAAATACTGGAGAAAAAAGTTCTTGAACTAGGTATAATGAAAGTATGCTTTATATTTCAAAGCAAAAGATTTCCTTGTAGATAAATATAAAAACTGTAAAAAGTTTACTGCATTTCTATATTGTTAAAAAATTAAAATAACAATTGATATTGTTAAATACTAGATAAAAACGATATGACACTCATAAATTTAAGAGAACAAGGATAATATCCTCTAGGACCGAATTTATAACCTCAAGGTCATGAGTAATGAGCTCTTCTAATTCAGAAGAAAGAAGATACGAGCTTTTTTTCATTATATGGTAAAGGCATGTGAAATGAAAACAGACAGCTTTGTACTAAAAGTAACATTAATGGAGAAAATTGCTTGTACAATAATATTCTTCAGAAATGCTAAATTTATATACAGGAATATTAAATAAATGAGGCCAACGTACGTAGACAGGGTCAAGTCAACACCTACCATACAAGCACAATTGCCATACCTACATCACCAAAAACACCATAGCATGCAATAATTAACACACTAAAGAAAATTAACTGTTAGAAAAATCCACAAAAAGGAAACAAGTTCGTACCATCAAAATTCTTATTAAATGCAGATGCATCACACAGAAACAAAATATTCAACTATACTTTGAAAATAACAAAATTATGTGTGAAGAGAGCACACCAAAAAAGAAAGATTATTTTATTTAATGTTCCAAAAAAGGTTGATGACATAAAGCTAACTAATAGTTTACACGAGGAACTACATACAAGCCAAATACTGTTTCCTATTGAAATTTGTCAGATTAAAACATATTGAAAAAACACAGAGTTGATGCACGGGACAGTAGCCACAAAATAGATTTTCGCCTACTCTTTGGCGAAGAAACACTGTGTAAATTTTTAGTGCAACGAGCCCAAAAATGAAGCCCTGAGAAACTTGGCATGCTACTGATAATGCCAGCTTTTCGGCCATTCTAAAAGCCATTACAACAACAGAGACTACTATGCTAAATGCGGTGGTAGGCATATGACTGGAATTTGCTAAATCAGGCAGACACACATTGGTTAATGGTGGTCAACCAATCACTAACAAGCTTAGACAATTACACAACAGAATGTTCTTTCTACACATTTAAGAATTGTCAAAACACGACCATTGGACGAGAAACCCGGCAAAAGAAGACATGCTTTTTCTTTTCAGATTTGTCTGTCTGTTTTACACAGCTGTCTGTAACAATGAAAGCAAAAACTTTTTCTTACCAACATACTGTTTGCATGAGGAGTAAAAAATCTATTGTGCTTTCATATCCTTCAATACCAACTTTATTAAATTAAGTTCATTATAATACAGATTTCAGAATGTAGAAGTAAATCATTACGCAGAACGTGAGGCACGAGCCCACGACCCCGAGATTAAGAGTCTCGTGCTCTACGGACTGAGCTATCCAAGCAAAGACAGAGTCGTCTTCCATTTAAACTAAACACATACATCTCGCAGGTGGCACGCAGAATCAAAGGGTAACTTATTTTTACCAACATACTATTTCGATGCATAAAAATTTTGCTGTATTTTCATATCCTGCACTGCTTATTTTAATAAATTCAGGCCTTTATAATACAAATTTTAGAATGCAAAACAGAAACAGTACGCTCAACATGTGGCTCGAACCCACGACAACTAGATTAAGAGCCTCACGCTATACCGGCTGAGCTACCAGGATGCCAATCGCGACTTCTTGCATAAAAACTAAACGCATATCTTGTGGTTGCCATTTAGAAAGGTTGGAATTTATGGCATAAGGACCAAAATTGGTTGGTTGGTTGGGTTTTATGGCGCAAGGTCCAAAATTGGACATACTGCGCCAAGAATAAGTTTTTTGTAGCTTTATTTTATGTTCATTTTATTTATTCATTTAAAAATTATTTCTTTTTTTGTTAAACCCAAACACAAGCAACATTAAAAATTTTTTTAAAAAACAAAAATCTGTGTATATGTTATTTTAAAATCAAATTCTAAAATATAAAAGAGAAAATGAATAATATATACAATTTTAAAATTTAAAATAAAAATTTAAATAAAATGTATAAAACCTATTGCCCTCAAGAAAGCGAATAGGTTTCTATGGGGTGGATCCCCGATCACATCAGACAAAGTTATAAAATCATTGTTAAAAAAGTGTAAACGTTGTTGGTTAAAATTATAACATGAAATTAAAATATGATAAACATTGAATGGTTCATCACACGTTTCACACCATGGATTTAATTCGCTTAAAAACAAATGTCGATGTGTGAAACGTGTGTGTCCGATACGAAGGCGAGTCAATCTTACATCTGCACTTCGTAACGGTAAAACTGGTAATGAGATGAGAGATGAGAAGATGGTATGCAACTTGTTGCCAACCTGCAAGTTCCATGATTCTTGCCAAAGACTAGATATAAAACTTTTTACATATTTTCTCACATCTGAGAGAGGGACCGATGATAAAATTATGTCTGATGCAGCCTTTGCAGCTGCATCTGCTCTCTCATTTCCTTCAAGTCCCATGTGGCTTGGTATCCAACAAAATACAATTTCTTTTCCCTTGCCAGCAAGGGAATCCAATGCTTTGAAAATTCTCGACACAACAGGATGACAGGTAAGACTATTGTTTTTCAAGGCTTCAATAATACTCATGCTGTCAGTATAAATAAAATATTTATGATAATCATCTGTATTCACCTGCTGAAGCGCGTAGCAGATAGCGGTTGCTTCAGCAGTAAAGATGGAGCAGGATGAATGTAGGCTGTAGCTAAAAGACGTGTTATTGATAAAAACTCCACAGCCCACATGTCCTGCGGATTTAGATCCATCCGTGAATACAGGTTTATAAGATTGGTACTGACAGCGATGAGAATAGTATAATTGCTGAAAAACAATAGGTGTTGTGTCGGATTTTCTGAATTGCACAAAGGTATTTATAAAGGTATTTGTTGGTTCATACCAAGGAGGATAGAGAAACTGTTCAATAGACTCTATCCGGAACATCACATAGGTCTGTGAGCCAGAGATGTGATATGGCTCTTGTGAGAAAAGGAGGGATGCTCATTGGACGAGCATCATACAGTCTTTAAGATAGGCATCAGGAACCATGGAACGTACTGGATGGTCAGGGGTCGACATGATCTTAGCATAATAATCGAGAGACTGCTGCATACGTCTCAGGTCTAACGGCAATTGATAACATACAGCGTATAGACTCTGGACGGGTGATGTGCGGAATGCCCCAGAACATATCCTTAAAGCAGAGTGGTGAACTGTGTCCAGTCTTCGTAATATGGAAGATCTAGCCGATCCGTAAACAACACATCCGTAGTCAATGCGGGAAAGAATCAATGACTGATAAATTCGAAGAAGTGATGAGCGATCTGCACCCCAAGATGTATTTGACAACACCCTGAGGATATTAAGCGATCGCTCACACTTCTTCCGCAGATATAAAACATGCGGTAGAAAGGTTAATTTTCGGTTAAAGATAATTCCCAGAAATTTTACTTCATTGACTACTTGTATCGGGATGTTATTGATATTTATAACTGGATCATTGTGAAGGCTAGTCTTTCTACAGAAGTGGACACACTTACTCTTGCTTGATGATAAAGTATGGCCATTCTCAGCACACCATGCAGCAAGTTTGTTAACTGCTGTTTGCAGTTGTCTCTCAATTAATCGCATATTAGACCCCTGACATGATATTTGCAGGTCGTCAACATATAGTGTACCATTTATGGAAGGTGGTAATTGATGAAGGATGTTACTGATGAAAAGACTAAAAACAGTGACACTTAAAATGGAGCCTTGGAGAACACCCTCGGCTTGAATAAAAGTATTGGAAAGTACAGTTCCAATACGAACTTTAAAAACACGGGAGCTCAAAAAATTTTGCAGGAATATCTGGAGATTACCCCAAAAGCCAAAATCATATAGTAAACGGAGAATTCCATATCGCCATGTACGGTCGTATGCCTTCTCGATGTCAAAGAAAATGGAGACCAGATGGTTCCTCCGCACAAAAGCATTGCGGATTTGGGTCTCCAAGTATGTGATATTATCAAGAGTGGATCTCCCTTTTCGGAAGCCACTCTGATTAATATGTATACATTTATTTTTTCTAAGACATATATGAGACGGGCGTTGACCATACGTTCGAGAGTCTTACAAAAGCAACTCGTCAGAGCAATTGGTCGATAATGTGAAGGGTCTGAAGGATCTTTACCATCCTTAAGAACCGGAATCACTATCGCTTCATTCCAAGCTAATGGAAATTTCTTTTCATTCCAGATCCTATTAAACAAAAGTAATATGTTCAATAGGGAGTCTGGATTTAAATTTCGAAGCATTTGATAGCTGATTCCGTCTGGCCCTGGACTGGTATCATGGGTCTGCTTTAATGCTCTCTTCAATTCCAACATCCGAAACTCACAGTTGTAAGGCAAGGCTTCACCATGGTTAAAACGAATTGGTGTTCGCTCAGCACGACTCTTAGTCCTTAAGAAGGAAGGACTATAAGAGTCGTTGCTTGAGACGCTAGCAAAGTTTCACCAAGGATATTAGCAATGTCTTCGGGAGAAGAGTATACAGCAGCTCCGGTTTTTAAAATAGGAATTGAAAAATCCTTATAAATCCCATTGGCTGCTTTCACTTTTCTCCACAACTGTTTACTAGATGTGGAAGATGTAATTGAAGATACATAGCGAGACCAGGATTCCTTCTGACTTCGACGACGAGCTCTGCGAGCTAGTGCTTTAGCTCTCTTAAAGGCTATAAGATTCTCCGTTGTGGGGTATCTCCTAAATAACCCCCATAACTTCCTTTGTTTTCTATAAGTTTCTTGGCATTCTTTATTCCACCAAGGTTTGCAACGCCGTTTTGGTATAGAGGAACTTTTGGGTATTGTTACATCAGCTGCATTTATAATTGTTTTAGTGACTTCTCTTACGGCTTCATCAATACTCTCGATCAAAACCATTTCATTATCAATAACTGCCAATTGTGAAAATGACGTCAATCTGCCCGACTGTACACGTAAGTAGGTAGACGTTGTACTACACTACTACCTCCAGTCTGGCAGATGACGAGAGGAAAATGATCGCTATTGTGCAGATCATTCCCTACATTTAAATTTAGCAATGGCAGCAATGATGGTGAACAAATAGCAAGATCGAGGGAATGAAATGTTCTTGTGGGTACGTGAAAATATGTCTTCTCGTCGGTATTAAGCAGACAGAGACTGTTGTCTGAAATAAAACGCTCTATCTGCCGACCGCGAGAATTCGTATCATCACTTCCCCACAAGGTATTATGACCGTTGAAATCACCTAACAATAGGAATGGTGTCGGCAGCTGATCAACTAATTCATCGAGTTCCTCTTGGCGGATGGCATCATGTGGTGGTAAATATAAACTACAGACTGTTACTAAGCATGAAGTATGAATTCTTACAGCAACAGCCTGTAGAGTAGTATTCAATTGATGGACAGCGCTGGGGAAAGTATTCGATGTTAATATACATACACCTCCAGATGCTGTACCATCATCACCACGGTCTCTTCTAAAGCATTTAAACCCTCGCATAGAAATAATGTTGGAAGACTTCAGGAATGTCTCCTGAAGTGCTATACATGCAGGGTTGTAATCTGACACTAGAGACTTGATGTCATCAAGATGTGATCGCAAACCATGGCAGTTCCAAGATACAAAGGAAGTTATTGTTTAGTTTTAAAAGCTCCTTTACTGGAGCTGGAAGGCGGGTCTTCTGTCATATCCTCGAGCGATGTATAATCGTCCGAGGGAAATGGGGACACCGCGTCAGTCTCCAGGCATGAGAAAGCATTGCGGGTGGAAATTGATGTTTTTGCTTTTTTTAATTTTAATGCTTTCTCTGCTTTTGATTTAGCAAAGGTAGCTTTTCTTGAAAATGTAGGAGTTTTTTTAAAAATAGGCTTTTCTTTTGTTTGGGGTAATTTCACTGGGGAAACCAAAATTGGTTCAGTTTGTGTGCTGCTCGATTTGGTGACCTTTCTGGCAGCAGTGGCATAACTAACTCCTGGCTGTGGAGTACGGGAAGTGACCAATCGTCTCGCCTCAGGATATGAGCATTTTTGATTAACCTTAATCGTGGTTATCTCTTTTTCCAGTAAATACTGAGGACAACTTCGAGAATAGGAGGGATGGTCACCTTGGCAGTTGACACATCTCTCCTTCGCTGTGCAGTTCGTGCTATCGTGGCCAACCACCGCGCAACGTGCGCAGGTAAGTTTGCCTCTGCAGGCGTTCTTCGAGTGTCCAAAGCGCTGACATTGGAAACATCGCAAGGGATTTGGTATATAAGGCCTGACGGGTAAATTCATATACGCAGCTTTTACATACTGCGGAAGGTCTGGCGTCGCAAAAGTCAGAACTAGGTGCTTAGTGTCAATAACTTTGCCATCCCGTCTGACTGTAATGCGTCTTACGCCACAGACCTTCTGATTCTGTAAATTATCCAGAATCTCCTCCGTAGGCGAGTATAACAAATCCCTTGCTGAGATGACACCACATGAGAAATTAAGGTTACCATGAGGCGAGACAGTCACTTCTAAGTTTGCCAAAGATTTCATACTGGCCAGAATAGCTGCTTGAGAGTCGGATGCAGCCTCTACAAGCAAGTCACCCGAGCGCATCTTTTGAACATTTTTGACCTCCCCAACAATTCCCGATATTCCCTTTTCAATAAGGAAAGGAGACACTGTAGTAAAATTGCCCTCTTTCCTTTTTATCACAAAAAACTTTGGTTTTATGGTTTCCAATTGTTGCTCCAGTGGGAGAAAAGTGAAATTTTTATTCTCCATATTAAAAATATAAAAATTCGGGACCTGACCGCACCACCCACCAATGAGTCCAACAAGGGGATGCAGACCAGCTGCACCAGTGCTAGCCGGGTCCTATACGCTCACAGTACATCCCTGAAGTGGCCTCCACCCTTAACGAGTCACCCAGTAGATGTACCGATCGCTTGATCCATAAAGCCGATTGATGTGCTGAGGACCACAACACACCTCCCGTTTACCTGAAGCAGAGGCCAAAGCAATGTGTTGGTCTCAGGAGGCCTCAATTACCAGGATCCTCCTTTCCAGGGACACGGGTCTCCACGCACGGCAAACACGTGGGTGATTTAGTCCTCAAGAGTAGCTAATAGCAACAGAGTGGCGAAAGCTACTCAAGGGGAGCCCTCAACCTCTTACGAGGCAACCACAGTGAGGGAGAAAAGGAAGAAAAAGCAGAAGAGTAGGGAAGAGAAGAAAATAAAGAAGAGGAAAGATCACTAGGGTACCTCGGGATTGTGACACCCGTGTTTACCTAAAGAAGGTAAACCCCCTGGTTGGTTGGTTGGGTTTTATGGCGCAAGGTCCAAATATGGACATGCTGCGCCAAAATTAAGTTTTGTAGCAGCTATTCATTTCTGCTTCAAATTACATTTCATTTACTTATTTTCGTTTTTTTTTTAGAAACCCAAGCAACATTAAAATTTTAAAAAACAAAAATTAGTGTATATACATATCTTAAAATCCAGATTTAAAATACAAAAAAGCGGTTAAAATTATATATATAATTTTAAATATATAATGTACAAATTTAAATATAATGTAAAAAACCTATTGCCCTCAAAAAGGCGAATAGGTTCCTGTGGGGTGGCTCCCCAAGCAAATCATACAAGGTTAAAATATCACAGTTAAAAAAGTGTAAACGATACTGGTTAAAATTTGGACATGAAATTAAAATATGATAAGCAGTGAATGGTTCATCACACGTTTCACAATAAGGATTTAATTCGTTTAGAAACAAATGTCTGTGTGTGAAATGTGTGTGTCCGATACGAAGGCGAGTTAATCTAACATCAGCACTTCGTAGCGGTAAAACTGATAATGATATGAGATATGGAAAAATGGCGTACAATTTGTTGGTGACCTGCATGCTCCAAAACTCCTGGAAGAGGCTAGATATAGGCATACTTTTTAACACACTTCCTCACATCTGGAAGGGGATGGATGATGGTATTGGAGTCTGATGCTGCTTTAGCAGCTGCATCTGCCTTTTCATTTCCCTCGAGACCTACGTGACCTGGGATCCAACAAAATTTGATATCATACCCTTGCCAGCAAGGGAATCCAAAATTTGAAAATCTTGGACACAACCGGATGACAGGTGAATATTGTTTCCCAACGCTTCAATAACACTCATGCTGTCAGTATACACGCAAAAGGAATGAGAATTTACAATATTCACGAGCTGAAGCGCTTTATAAATTGCAGTAGCTTCAGCTGTAAAGATGGAGCAGGAAGCATGAAGGCTGTAGCTAAAAGACGTGTTATTGTTCATAAAAAACTACCACAGCCGACATGTCCTGCAGTTTTTGAACCATCCGTGAATATTGGCGTGTAGGAAGAATACTGACAGCGATGTGAATAATAGAGCTGTTGGAAAATTGCAGAGGTTGTGTCCGATTTTCTACAGTTGGTAAATGGATTAATTATCAAGGTATTTGTTGGATCATACCAAGGTGGATGTGCTAATATGTCCGTTTTAATAAAATCCGGACATCACATAGGTCTGTGAACAAGGATAAATGATTTTGTTCGAGTGAGGAAGGGTGGGATGCTGTATGGTCTAGCATCATATATCCTCTTCAGAGTAGGCAGTAAGAGCAGAAGAATATAATGGATGATGAGGGGTCAGACATAATTTTACAATAGTAATTGAGAGACAGCTGCATACGTCGCATGTCTAAAGGCAATTGTTGGCATATTGCATAAAGACTATGGACGGGTGATGTGCGGAATGCGCCTGAACATATTCTCAGAGCAGAATGATGGACAGTGTCCAGTCTGCGTAGAACAGAAGATCTAGCGGATCCATAAACAACACAACCATAGTCAAGTCGAGATAAAATTAATGATTGATAAACTCGGAGGAGTGACGTGCGATCAGCACCCCAAGATGTATTTGAAAGCACCTTGAGGATATTGAGTGATCGCTCGCACTTCTTCCGCAAATGTAAAACATGCGGAAGAAAGGTTAATTTATGGTCAAATATCACCTCAGGAATTTTATCTGACTGACAACTGGTATAGCCGTGTTGTTTATACAAATAACAGGATCATTGTGGAGGCTAGTCTTCCTGCAGAAATGGACACATTTGCTCTTGCTAGGAGATAGTGTATGGCCATTCTCAGCACACCATGCAGCTAATTTATTAACAGATGTTTGTAGTTGTCTCTCAATTAAACGCATGTTTGACCCTTCACAAGATATTTGCAGGTCATCAACGTACAAGGTACCATGCACAGAAGGTGAAAGTTGATGAAGTATGTTACTGATATGAAGATTAAAAAGGGTGACACTTAAAATACTTCCCTGAGGAACGCCTTCAGGTTGGTTAAAAGTATTGGACAAAACAGTACCAATACGAACTTTAAAACCACGGGAGCGTAAAAATTTTGGATAAATATCGACAAATTACCCCTAAAGCCAAAATCATACATCCTACGGAGAATTCCATAACGCCACGTACGGTCGTAAGCCTTCTCTCGATGTCAAAGAAAATGGAAACCAGATGATTTCTCCGCACAAATGCATTGCGGATCTGCGTTTCCAGAAAGGTAATATTATCAAGAGTGGATCTTCCTTTACGGAAGCCACTCTGATTAATATGAATGTATTTATTTTTTTCTAAGACATATACGAGACGGGCGTTGACCATACGTTCGAGAGTCTTACATAAGCAACTCGTCAGAGCTATTGGTCGATAACTTGAAGGAACAGAAGGATCCATACCAGCCTTAAGGATCGGAATCACTATTGCTTCGCTCCAAAGTAATGGGAATTTATTTTCAGTCCAGATCCTGTTGAACAAAAACAGCATGTTCAACAAGGAGTCTGGACTTAAATTTCGAAGCATTTGATAGCTGATTCCATCAGGTCCTGGGCAAGTATCATTGGCCTGCTGTAAAGCTCTTTTCAATTCCAACATCCGAAATTTACAGTTGTACGGAAAAGCTTGTCCATGGTTGAAACGAATTGGTATTCGCTCAGCGCGACTCTTAGTCCTTAAGAACGAAGGACTGTAAGAGTCGTTGCTTGAGACGCTAGCAAAAGTTTCACCAAGAACGTTAGCGATGTCCTTAGGAGAAGAACACACAGCAGCTCCGGATTTTAATATAGGAATAGAAAATTCCTTATAGATTCCATTGGCTGCTTTTACTCTTCTCCATAACTGCTTACTGGATGTGGAAGAAGTTATTGATGATACATAGCGAGACCAAGATTCCTTCTGACTTCGACGACGAGCTCTGCGAGCTAATGATTTAGCTCTCTTAAAGGCGATAAGATTCTCCGTTGTGGGGTATCTTCTGAATAGCCCCCATAACTTCCTTTGTTTTTTATATGTGTCTTGGCATTCTTTATTCCACCAAGGTTTGCAATGCCTGTGTGGTATAGAGGAACTTTTAGGTATTGATGCATCAGCTGCACTCTTAATTGTTTCAGTGACTTTACAAACAGCAATATCAATATCTTCGATCAAAACCATTTCATCATCAACAACTGCCAATTGCGTAAATAATGTCCAATCTGCCCGACTGTACACGTAAGTAGGTAGACGTTGTTCTACACTACTACCTCCAGTCTGGGAGATGACGAGAGGAAAATGATCGCTATTATGCAGATCATTTCCTACATTTAGATTTAACAATGGCAGAAGAGATGGAGAACAAATGGCAAGATCGAGAGAATGAAATGTTCTCGTGGGTACATGGAAATATGTTTTCTCGTCGGTATTAAGCAGACAGAGACTGTTGTCTGAAATAAACCGCTCTATCTGCCGACCGCGAGAATTAGTATCATCATTTCCCCACAAAGAACTATGGCCGTTAAAGTCACCTAACAGTAGAAATGGAGTTGGCAGCTGATCTATTAATGCATCGAGTTCCTCTTGGCTGATGACATCATGTGGTGGTAAATATAAACTACAGACAGTTAATAAGCATGTAGTATGAATTCTTACAGCAACTGCCTGTAGAGTAGTATTTAATGGATGGGCAGTGCTGGGGTAAGCATTAGATGTTAATATACAAACACCTCCAGATACTGCACCATCATCACCACAGTCTTTTCTAGAGCATGTAAATCCTCGCATGGAAAAGTTATTGTTTGACTTCAAGAATGTCTCCTGAAGTGCAACACATGCGGGGTTGTATGCTGAAACTATAGACTTGATGTCATCATGATGAGAACGCAAACCATGGCAGTTCCAAGAAACTAAGGAAGTTATTGTTGAGTTAGGAAAGCTCCTTTCCCGGAGCCGGAAAGCATGTCATCTGACATCTCCTCCAAAGAGAGATCTTCGTCAGAGGGATGTAGATATACAGCATCTGCTTCCAGGGATAAGGCTTTACGGGTGGATATGGAGGGTCTAGGATTGCCCTCCTTTGCAGATTTTAGTTTTAAAGCCTTTAAGGCTTTAGATCTAGCCGTTGGAGCTTTTCTACGGACAGTAGTTGCTGATGTTGATTTTGACTTTTTCTCAGTATTAAGGGGTAATTTAACAATTGGAAGTGACAGAGCATCAGTTTGAGTACTAGCCGTTCTAGTGACCTTGGCGGCGACAGTTGCATAGCTAACTCCTGCTTGAGGTGTACGAGCGGTAACTGCAATCGTCTCGCCTCAGGATATGAGCAATTGTTCTTAACTTTTGTGGTTGTGATCTCCTTTTCCAGTATCCAGATAGGACAACTTCTAGCGTAGGAGGGGTGGTCACCTTTACAATTGACACACCTCTCCTTTGCAGTACAAGACAAGCTGTCATGGCCAACTGCTGCGCAGCGAGCGCAAGTCAATTTGCCCCTGCAAGCCGCTTTGGAGTGACCAAATCTCTGGCACTGGAAACAACGCAAAGGATTTGGAATAAATGGCCTGACGGATAGATGCATATACGCAGCTTTAATATGCTGCGGTAGGTCTGGCGTCGCAAATGTCAGTACGAGATATTTAGTATTAATAACTTGCCCATCGCGTCTGACTGTTATGCGTTTTACAGCACAGACCTTTTGATTCTTTGAGATTTTCTAAGATCTCGTCCGCAGACGTATTTAACAAATCCCTGGCGGATACCACACCACGTGAAAAGTTAAGATTATTATGAGGTTGGACGGACACCTCAAGGTTAGCAAGCATGTTCATGCTGCTTATAAGAGTAGCTTGTGCATCTGATGCGACTTCTACCATTAGATCTCCAGAACGAAGTTTCCGTATGCTCTTCACTTCTCCGATATTTCCAGCAATTGCTTTTTGGATTAGGAAAGGGGATACATTATCAAATGTACCCTCTTTCCGTTTAACAATATAAAATTTTGCTTTTAATAATGTCAAGGTTTGCTCCCGTGGGAGAGAAGAGAAATTTATTGTTCTCCATAGTAGACATGGAAAATTCGGGACCTGACGGCACCACCCACCACCGAGTCCAACAAGGGGATGCAGACCAGCTGCACCAGTGCTAGCCAGGTCCTATACGCTCACAGTACATCCCTGAAGTGGCCTCCACCCTTAACGAGTCACCCAGTAGATGTACCGATCGCTTGATCCATAAAGCCGATTGATGTGCTGAGGACCACAACACACCTCCCGTTTACCTGAAGCAGAGGCCAAAGCAATGTGTTGGTCTCAGGAGGCCTCAATTACCAGGATCCTCCTTTCCAGGGACACGGGTCTCCACGCACGGCAAACACGTGGGTGATTTAGTCCTCAAGAGTAGCTAATAGCAACAGAGCGGCGAAAGCTACTCAAGGGGAGCCCTCAACCTCTTACGAGGCAACCACACTGAGGGAGAAAAGGAAGAAAAAGCAGAAGAGTAGAGGAGAGAAGAAAATAAAGAAGAGGAAAGATCACTAGGGTACCTCGGGATTGTGACACCCGTGTTTACCTAAAGAAGGTAAACCCCCTGAGGGGGTAAACCCCCTGAGGGGGGACCAAAATTGGACCTACAGAGCCAAGAGTAAAATTTTTGAAGGATATTCTTATTTATTTATTTTTATTTATAAATTTTTTTTTAAACTCAAGCAACATTAAAGCTTGAAAAAACAAAAAATTGTGTATATATACTTTTAAAATATAAAATATAAAAGGGAAAAATCAAAATATACATAAATTTAAAATTTATAACACAAATCAAATAGAATGTAAAAAACTTATTGCCATAAAAAACCCAATAGGCTTATATGGGGTGTGGATCCCTTATTAAATCAAAAAGAGTTAGAAAGTTGGCTTTAAAAATTGTAGACGTTCTTAGTTGAAAGCATGACATGGTATTAACATTTGATGAATAGTATATGGTTCATCACACGGATCACACCATAGGTTTAATTCACTTAGGAATAGATGTCTGTGTGTGAAACGCGTGTGTCCGTTACGAAGGCAATTTAATCGGACATCAGCACTTGGTAACAGTAAAACTTACAATGAAGTGAGAGATGGAAATATACTGGTCTATTTGTTTGTGACCTGCATAATCCATGACTCCTGCCAAAGTGAGTAAATAAAATTTTTTGTACTAATTTTCAAATCAGAGAGCGAAATAGATGGTAAAATTGGTCCCGATGCAGCCTTAGTCTCTGCATCAGCTCTCTCATTTCCATTAAGACTTATGTAGCTTGGTATCTAACAAAATACTTCTATATTTCCCTTGTCAGAAAGGGAATCATATGTTTTAAAAGCTCTTGGCACAACTGGATGACATGTTTGACACAGCTATTGTTTCTCAAAGCTTTAATAATACTCATGCTGTCAGTGTATCTACAAAATTCATGACAATCATCTGTATTCACATGTTGAAGTGCGTAGCAGATGGTGGTTGCTTCAGCAGTAAAGATGGAGCAGGATGAATGTAGGCTGTAACTAAAAGCTGTATTATTGATAAAAACTCCACAGCCTTTCTATCCAGCTATTTTAGAACCATCTGTGAATACAGGTTAATATGATTGATACTGACAACGATGAGGAGAATATAGCTGTTGAAAAACAAAAGGTATTGTGCCCGATTTTCTATAGGGAACAAATGTATTGATAAAAGTATTTGTTGGGTCATACCAAGGTGCAGGAGCAAAAGGGTCAATTGTCTCTATCCAAATATCATATAGGTCTGTGAGCCACAGGTGTGATTTGGCTCGTGTGAGAAATGGTGGGATGCTCATGGGACAAGGATCATATAATCGCATGAAAGAAGTATTTGGAATTATGGAATGTATCAGATGATTAGGGGTCGAAATTATCTTAGCATAATAATTGAGAGACTGCTGATCTCGTCTCAGGTCTTATGGTAATTGTTGGCATACCACGTATAGACTCTGGCCGGGTGATGTGCGGAAAGACGCAGAGCATATCCTTAGTGCTGAGTGATGAACAGTCTCCAGTCTTTGCAGTACAGAAAGTCTTGTCGACCCATAAACAAAACAGTCATAGTCAATATTTGATAAAATGAGTGACTGATAAACTCCGAAGAGTGAAGTGCGATCAGCGCTCCAAGATGTACTTGAAAGACCTTGAGGACATTAAGTGATAGCCCGCATTTCTTCTGCAGATGTAATACATGCGGAATAAAGGTTAGTTTACGGTCGAATATCACTACAAGAAATTTCATCTGATTGACTACTGGTATAGGTGTGTTGTTAATATATATTATCGGATCATTATGTAGGCTTGTCTTTCTGTAGAAATGGACATAACTGCTCTTGCTAGGAGATAGTATATGGCCATTCTTAGCACACCATGCAGCAATTTTATTAACAGATGTTTGTAGTTGTCTATCAACTAAATGCATGCTAGACCCTTCACAAGATATTTGCAGATCATCAACGTACACGTACCATGCACAGAAGGTTAAGGTTGATGAAGCATGCTACTGATATGAAGATTAAAAAGTATGACACTTAAAATACTACCCTGGGGAACACTTTCAGGTTGGTTATAATTATTGGACAAAACAGTGACAATACGAACTTTAAAACCACGCGAGCGTAAAAAGTTTTCTGTAAATATCGGTAAGTTACTCCGAAAGCCAAAATCATACGTTCTATGGGGAAACCATAACGCCACGTACGATCATAAGCCTTCTCTATGTCAAAGAAAATGGAAACTAGGTGATTTCTACGCACAAAGCATTGCGGATCTGTGTTTCCAAACAGGTGATATTATCAAGGGTGGACCTTCTTTTATGTGTGTGAAAGCCACTTTATTTGTTAGGAATGAATTTATTTTTTCTAAGAAATATACGAGACAAGCGTTGACCATATGTTCGAGTCTTACACAAGCAACTCGTCAGAAATATTGGTCGATAATTTGAAGGAACAGAAAGATCCTTACCAGTCTTCAGGACAGGAATCACAATTGCTAATTGCCATAGTTGGTTGGTTGGTTGGTTGGTTTTTTATGGCGCAAGGTCCAGATAAGGACAAGCTGCGCCAAACACAAGATAGCTTACACCAGTTTTTTAAACCCATTAAAAGTATAAAATAATAATATAGTTAAAATGTACATTAAAAGTACAAAGTAGAAATATAGTTAAAATGTATATTAGAGGTATAAAATAGAAATATAGTTAAAAAGTATATTAAAGGTATAAAATAGAAATATAGTTAAAATGTATATTAAAAGTTTGTAAACATGCAATATACTCATGTATAAAATTAAAAATTTTATATATAAGTAAAATATTTCTAAATCAGATAAAATTCATAAATCCTATGTCTTTTAAAAACGCAAATAGGTTGTAATGGGGTAGTTCCCCAAGCAGATCTTCTAATGTTAAAATGTTACTATTAAAATATCTAAAACGCTGATGGTTAAAATCTGGGCATACAATTAAAATGTGATATACTGTAAATGGTTCATCACACTTTTCACACCATGGTTGGAGATCACTCAAGATCAAATGCTTGTGGGTGAAACGCGTGTGACCAATTCGAAGGCGAGTCAGTCTGACGTCTGCGCTTCGTGGAGATAAAAAAGATAATGGAATGATGTATGAAAATATGGAATGGAGTTTGTTGCTGACTTGCAGGTCCCAGGATTCCTGCCAAAGAGAATATATGAAATGTTTGAATCCTTTTCTCATGTCCATTGATGGTATTGAAGGCAAAATGGAAGTAGCTGCAGATTTAGCGGCAGCATCAGCTTTCTCATTGCCATCTATTCCTATGTGGCTTGGTATCCAACAAAACAGTATCTCAAATCCCTTGTTAGTAACAGTATCAATTAATTTGAATATCTTAGACACAACTGGATGGCAATTATAGTTGTTATTCCTCAAAGCTTCTAATACACTCATACTGTCAGTGTACACACAGAATTTACGTTCATTTTTAGTTGTTACCAACTGAAGTGCTCGGTATATAGCCGTAGCCTCAGCAGTGAAGATGGAGCAGGATTTGTGAAGGCTATAACTGTAGGAGGTATCATCAAGATAAACTCCACAGCCAACTGAACCTGGACATTTGGATCCATCCGTAAATACTGGAGTGTATATAGTGTACTGACAGCGATGGAATGAATAAAGCTGTTGAAGAATAGCAGTACTTGTGTCTGATTTTTTATTCTTACCAAAGGGATTTAACACAGTTATGTGTGGATTGTACCAAGGTGAATGTGCGTAAAGGTCGGTAGACTCGATTCGGACATCACATAGGTCAGACAGCAAAATAATAGATTTAATACGACAGAGAAAAGGTTGAATGCTTGATGGTCTAGCATTATATAATCTCTTAAGAGCAGCACTTGGAATCGTGGAACGCAAGGGATGATGAGGTGAGGACATGATTTTTGAATAATAATTAAGAGACAGCTGTATCCGCCGCAGGTCTAATGGTAATTGTTGGCAGATTACATATAGACTCTGGACGGGTGATGTACGAAATGCTCCACAGCAAATCCTTAAAGCAGAGTGGTGGACGGTATCCAATCTACGTAAAATGGAAGATCTAGCCGATCCATAAGCAACACAACCATAGTCAATACGAGATAAAATGATTGATTGATAAATTCGGAGCAATGAAGTGCGATCTGCACCCCAAAATGTATTAGACAACACCTTGAGGATATTGAGCAATCGCTCGCAATTCTTCCGCAAATATAAAGTATGCGGAAGGAAAGTTAACTTCTTATCGAAAATTACCCCGAGGAATTTTATCTCGTTGACCACAGGAATAGGTCTATTCCTTATGTGAAGCACAGGATCGGGATGAAGACTAGTTTTCCTACAGAAATGGACACAGCAACTCTTACTAGGAGATATACTAAGACCATTCCGTTCACACCAAGTGGTTAAATTATTTACAGCTGTTTGCAATTATCTCTCAATTATATTCATGTTTGAACCCTGATATGAAATTTGTAAGTCATCAACATATAAATTCCTATGAACTGAAGATGGTAACTGATGAAGTATGTTATTGATGAAAAGGTTAAAAAGGGTTACGCTTAAAACGCTACCTTGAGGGACACCCTCAGCTTGAGTAAAAGTATTGGAAATTGTAGTTCCAATACGTACTTTAAATAGCCTAGTAGCTAGAAAATTCTGTATAAATATTGGAAGATTACCCTTAAATCCAAGATTATGCATATTACGGAGAACACCATAACGCCACGTACGATCGTATGCTTTCTCAATATCGAAGAAAATTGCAACAAGATGGTTTCTCCTCACGAAAGCATTTCGAATTTGGGATTCCAGATCTACTATGTTGTCAATAGTGGATCGTCCTCTTCGAAATCCGCTTTGTTGAAGGGGTATGCAATTATTCTTCTCTAAGATGTAAATGAGTCTAGCATTGACCATACGCTCAAACGTTTTGCACAAGCAACTCGTGAGAGCTATTGGACGATAACTCAGAGGGTCAGATGAATCTTTGCCAGGTTTCAAAATTGGAATCACTATCGCTTCTCTCCATGATGTAGGATAAGCATGCTCAGTCCAGATTCTATTAAACAATAAAAGTATGTTTAATAAAGAATCATGATTTAAATGACGGAGCATTTGATACGAGATTCCATCTGGTCCTGGGCTAGTGTCGTTTGCTTTAGATAAAGCAGACTTCAATTCTGACAGTTCAAAATCACAATTATAGGGTAGAATATGTCGATCATGAAAGCTTAGAGGTGTCCGCTCAGCGATTCTTTTAATCCTTAGAAAAGTAGGATTATATGAATCAGAGCTGGAAACACTAGCAAAGGTTTCACCGATGACATTAGCAATATCTACCGCTGAGGAGTGTATTGCAGTTCCGGTTTTTAATACAGGAATGGAATAATCCTGATAAATACCATTGGCTGCTTTAACTTTCCTCCATAATTGTCTGCTTGTTGTCGATGAATTGATTGACGACACGTAGCGAATCCAAGATTCTCTTTGACTCTGACGTCTAACTCTTCGAGCTTGAGCTTTGGCTTTCTTAAAAGCAACAAGATTCTCCGTTGTAGGGTATCTTCGGAATATATTCCATTGCTTCCTTTGTTTCTTATAAGACAGTTGGCATGTTTCATTCCACCAAGGTTTCCTGTGTTTATGTGGAGTGTTGGAATTTTTAGGGATAGCAACATCCGCAGCTCGGATTATTGTGTCGGTGACATATTTAACGGCATCATCTATCATATCTGTCTTAACTCTTGTCTCACTGATCACAGCCAATTGCGTGAAAAGTGTCCAATCGGCTCGACTGTACACATAATTAGGTGGTTTGTGACACACACTATTATTTCCAGCCTGAGACACGATTAGAGGGAAATGATCACTGTTGTAAAGGTCATTTCCAACTTCAAAATTCAGCAATGGCAAGAGTGATGGAGAACATATAGCTAAGTCCAGAGAGTGAAATGTCCGTGTAGGTTCGTGAAAATAAGTCTTCTCGTCGGTATTAAGCAGACAGAGGCAATTGTCAAAAATTAACTTTTCTATCTGACGACCGCGAGAATTCGTATCATCACTACCCCACAGAGGACTATGTCCGTTAAAATCACCGAGCAATAAATAGGGAGTTGAGCAACCAAATCATTCAGTTCCTCTTCTTGGATGACATCATTTGGTGGTAAGTAAAGGCTACACACTGTTATTAGACATGTGGTGTGGATTCTCACAGCCACTGCCTGGAGTGTAGTTCTTAACTGATGTGCTGTACTGGGGTAATTGTTTGATGTAATTATACAAACTCCACCAGACACAGCAGCATCACCATCATTATCCTTTCTGAAGCACTGAAACCCACGCAGTTTGGTGACAACAGCGGTCTTCAGGAATGTCTCCTGGAGAGCCACACATGCGGGGTTAAAGCGAGAGATGATGGATTTGATGTCATCAAAGCGAGAACGAAAACCGCGACAATTCCAGGAAACAAAGGAAGTCACGAATGGAATATATTCTAACCTTTATCACTGTTGCTTATGGTCATCTCAGATGAGTCTTCAGAATTGAAGTCATCATCCGATGGATGCAGCTTGACAGTGTCTGCATCCAAACACAGAAGAGCTTTTCTTGCTGTTAACGAAGGCTTCCGAACGCCTTCTTTAGCTATTTTTAATTTCCTAGCCTTCAAGGCTTTTGATTTTGCCAAAGCTGATTTGGCAATTACAGTTGTAGGTGCTTCTGTGATTTTTTGCTTTGGGAGCAAACTAACTGTAGAAACAGAATTTGTTTCTGTTTGGGTACTGGAGGATCGGGTCACTTTTTTGTCATAGTTGCATAACTGACACCAGGAGTGGGAGTTCGGGAACTAACTGTGCGACGAGCTTCTGCATAGGAGACATTGTTTTTAATTTTGTAGGTGACAATTTCTTTTTCCAGTTGCCAAATGGGACAAGATCTAGAATATGAGGTGTGGTCCCCTTTACAGTTGACACACATTTCTTTGGCTTTGCAGGTAGTACTATCATGGTCGTCAACTTGAGAACAGTGAGCGCAAGTAGGTTTCCCTTTGCAAGCCATTTTAGAATGTCCACAGCGTTGGCACTGGAAACATCTGAGAGGATTCGGGATATACGGTCGCACTGAACAACGCATGTAAGCCACTTTGATGTACTGTGGCAAGTCTGGCGTTGCAAAAGTCAAAATAAGGTGTTTGGTATTTAATATAATACCATCCCTTTTGATTGTTATTCTTTTGACAGCGCAGACTTTTTGGTTTTTTAAGTTTTCTAAAATTTCATCAGTGGACGTATGATACAAATCCTCTGCAGAAATTACTCCCTGTACAAAATTTAGTCTAGAATGAGGCTCTACTGTGACAGGTATGTCAACAAGTAATTTCATACTTTGTATCATCAGAGCCTGCTTTTCAGATGTTGTCTCAATAAGCAAGTTTCCCGTTCGTAGTTTCTTCACAGATTTCACTACTCCTAGATGAGATGTTAATCCTTTTTCAATAAGAAAGGGAGATATAAATATTAAATAGATCCTCCAGTTCTTTTCACAATGAAGTACTTAGCATTACACATTGGCATTTGTTGCTCCCGAGGGAGTGAAGAGAAAGTTGATTTATTCATATGGATTGAGGTAAAATTCAGGGACTAGACGGCACCACCCACCACGGAGCCCTACGAGGGGATACATGTTAGTTGTACCAGTGCTAGTCAGTCCCTATACGCTCACGGTACATCCCTGAAGTGGACTCCACCCTTAACGAGTCACCCAGTAGATGTACCGATCGCTTGATCCATAAAGCCGATTGATGTGCTGAGGACCACAACACACCTCCCGTTTACCTGAAGCAGAGGCCAAAGCAATGTGTTGGTCTCAGGAGGCCTCAATTACCAGGATCCTCCTTTCCAGGGACACGGGTCTCCACGCACGGCAAACACGTGGGTGATTTAGTCCTCAAGAGTAGCTAATAGCAACAGAGCGGTGAAAGCTACTCAAGGGGAGCCCTCAACCTCTTACGAGGCAACCACACTGAGGGAGAAAAGGAAGAAAAAGCAGAAGAGTAGAGGAGAGAAGAAAATAAAGAAGAGGAAAGATCACTAGGGTACCTCGGGATTGTGACACCCGTGTTTACCTAAAGAAGGTAAACCCCCTGAGGGGGCTAATTGCCATAGAGATGGAAATTCATTTTCAGTCCAGATACTATTGAACAAGTAAAGTAAATTCAACAAGGAGTCTGGACTTAAATGTTAAAGAAGGAGATACCAATAACACCAGTCCAGGACAGATTTCATCTGGTCCTGGACTGTTGTTATTGGTTTGCTCTAAGGCTTTCTTCAATTCAAACATTTCAAATTCACATTTGTACTGATCACACTTGTCGATGGTAAAACGAATCGGTACTCGCTCAGCACGACTCTTAGTCCTCAGAAAAGAAGGACTATAAGAGTTTGAACTTGAGACGTTAGCAAATGCTTCACCAAGGACTTAACAATATCCGTAGGAAGAGAGTATAAAGCAGCTCTGGATTTCAAAATAGGAAGAAAAAATTCTCTATAAATTCGATTGGCTGCTTTCACCTTTCTCCACAACTGCTTACTGGAAGTTGAAGATGCTATTGAAGATACATAGCAGGATCAGGATTCCTTCTGACTTTGACGACGAGCTCGGTGAGCTAACGCATTTGCTCTCTTAAAGGTGATAAGATTCTCCGTTGTGGGGTACCTCCTAAATAACCCCCATAACTACCTTTGTTTTTATATGTCTCTTAGAATTCTTTGTTCCACCAAGGTTAGCAACGCCTGTGTGGTATAGGGGAACTCGTAGGTATTAATGCATCAGTTGCATTTTTAATTGTTTCAGTGACTTTACAAACGCCAATATCAACATCTTCGATCGAAACCATTTTATTATCAACAACTGCCAATTATATAAATAATGTCCAATCTGCCCAACTGTACACGTAAGTAGGTAAGCATTGTCTTACATTACTATATCCAGTCTAGGAGATGACGAGAGGAAAATCATCTCGGTTGTGCGGATAATTACCTATACTTAAATTTAACAATTGCAGAAGTGAGAGAGAACTAATGGCTAGATCAAGAGAATGAAATATGCTTGTGGGTATGTGTAAATATGTTTTCTCGTCGGTATTAAGCAGACAGAGACTGTTGTTTGAAATAAACGTCTTTATTTGCCGACCGCAAGAATTAGTATCTTCAATACACGACAAATAATTATGGCCGTTAAATTCCCATAACAGTAAAAAGGGTGTTGGCAGCAGATCTATTAATGCATCGAGTTCCTCTTGGGTGGTGACATCATGTGGTGGCAAATAAAAACTACACACTGCAAAGAAGCATGCTGCGTGAATTTTTATAGCTACAGCCTGTAGTGTAGTATTCAAAAGTTGGGCAGTGCTGGGATAGTTACTGAGTGTTAATATGCAAACATCTCCAGACACTGCACCCCCCATCGTTACCACAGTTTTCCTAAAGCTTTTAAACCCATGCATGGAAAAGTTATTGTTAGACTTCAGGGATGTTTCCTGAAGTGAAACAAATACGGGGTTGTAGGCTGAAAATTATAGATTTGAAGTCATCATGATGAGAATGCAAACCATGGTAGTTATAAGAAACAAAGGAAGTAATTGTGTTAAATTTAAAAAGCTCCTTTTCTGGAGCTGGAAGGCATGTCATTTGACATCTCCTCGAATGAAAAATCTTTGTCGGAGGGATGCAGGTATTCAGTGTCAGCTTCCCGGATGCGTATGAAGGTCTTAGAATTATCCTCCTTTGAAGAATTTAGTTTTAAGGCCTTTAGGGCTTTAGATTTAGACATCGAAGTTTTTCTACGGAGAGTAGTTGTGGATGTTGATTTCGGCCTTTTCTCAGATGTAAGGAGTAATTTGACTATTGGAAGAGAACATTCGTTTTCGGAGTAGCTGTTTTGTTGAATTCGGTGGCCACAGTTGCATAGCTAACTCCTGCTTGAGGTATACGAGCTGTAACAGTACGTCTCGCCTCAGGATATGAACAATTATTCTTAACTGTAGTGCTTGTGATCTCCTTTTATATAGGACATCTTCCAGCGTAGGAGGGGTTTACACACCTCTCTTTTGCAGTACAAGACGAACTATCGTGACCAAGTGAACTGCTGCGCAGTGAGCGCAAGTCAGTTTGCCATTGAGGCCACTTTGGAGTGACCAAATCTCTGGCACTGGAAACAACGCAAAGAATTTGTAATAAATGGCCTGATGAATAGATGCATATACAAAGCTTTAATATGCTGCGGTAGGTCTGGCGTCACAAATGTCAGTAAGAGTTGTTTAGTATGGATAATCTTCCCATTCCATCTTACAGTGATGCGTTTTACAGCACAGACCTTTTGATCTTCGGGAATTTCTAAGATCTCTGCCGTAGTAGTGTTTAGGAAATCCTTGGCGGATACCACACCACAAGAAAAGTAAAGATTCATATGAAGTTGTACGGACACCTCAATGTTAGCAAGCATGTTCATGCTGCTTATGACAGAGTTGCATGTGCTTCTAAAGCAATTTCTATCATTAGTCCTCCAGAACAAAATTCCTGGATGCTGTTTAATTCTCCGACATTGCCAGTTGATATCAAAAGTACCAACTTTCCGTTTTCGTTGATGTAAAATTTTACTTTTAGTAACGTCACTGTATGGTCTCGCGGGAGAGAAGAAAAAGTATTTGTTCTCATATTAGAAATAGAAGATTCAAGACATAATGGCACCACCATCCACGGAGTACAACAAAGGCATGAAAACAGCTGCACCAGAGCTAACCAGATTATATATGCTCACAGTACATCCCTGAGGTGGCCTACATCATTAGCGAGTCACACAGAAGATGTACCGACCGCTTGATACATAAAGCTGATTGATGTGCTGAGGAACACAAAACAATTTCCGTTTAGCTGAAACAGAGGCCAAAGTAATGTTTTAATCTCTCGGAGCCTTAATTACCATGATCCACCTTTCCAGGGACATGGGTCTCCACGCACGGCAAACACGTGGGTGATTTAGTTCCCAAGAGGAGTTAATAATGACAGAGTGGCTAAAGCTACTCATGGGAAGCCCTCAACCTCTTGCAAGGCAATCACAACGAGGGAGAAGAGGAAAAAAAAGCAGAAGAGTAGAGGAGAGAGGAAAAGAAAGAAGAGGACAGGTAACCGGGGAACCTCCGGTATGTGACAGCCTTGTTTACCTAAAGAGGGTAAGCCCTCTGAGGATAAAAAGATTTCAAAATGGAACACAGAAAAATTTCGCCGAACGTGGGGCTGAATCACATGACATCTAGGTGAAGAGTCTAGTGCACTACCGAATGAGCTAGACGGGTGACGACATACCCATCTTGGTCTAAACTAAAAAATATATCTCGCATCTTCAAAAACGAATGAAAAAAAACTTATTTTTACAAGCATACTATTTCTATGGGTAAAATTTCTGCTGTATTTTCAGGTCCTGTATTCTGTACTTTGATTAATTCTGAAAATTATAATAAAGATTTCAAAATATAAAACAGAAATATAACGAGAAACGTGGGGCTCGTACCAATGACCCCGAAATTAAAAGTCTTGTACTCTACAGTCTGAGTTAGACAGGCTTCGAAACAGTCATCTTAATAAAACTGATCACATATATCTCAAAGCTTCTCAGTTGAAAGAAATTAAAACATATTTTTATCAAATACTATTTCAATGGATAAAACTTCTACTGTATTTTCATATCCTGAATTCTTTACTTTGCTAATTTCTGAACATTACAGTAGACAATTAAATATAATTTAATAAATAGTTTATACAATGCACAGACGGAGGCTTGAACCTACGACCCCAAAATTAAAAGTCTCGTGCTGTACCCACTGACTTAGAAGGGAAACGACATAGACGCTTTGAAAAAACTAAACACATATATCTCAAACCTTCCAAGAAGAATGAAATTAAAACTTAATTTTACCAGCATACAATTTCGATGGATAAAATTTCTGTTGTATTTTTATATCCCCTGCTTTATTTACTTTGATAAAAGCTGAAAATTATAATAGAGATTTCAAAATAAAAAAGAAATTTCGCCCAACGAGGGTCTGGAACCAACTACCTAGAGAGTAAAAAAGCGTCTCGTGCTCTACCGATTGCGCTAACCGGGCGAAAACATAGACGTGTTAATAACACTAAACCCATATATATCCAACCTTCAAAGATGAATGAAATTAAAACTTATTTCTACAAGCATACTATTTTGATGAATAAAATTTCTGCTTCATTCTCATATCCTGATTTTTTATTTTGATAAACTCAGTACATTATAATAGAAATTTCAAAATATAATTCAAAAATACAACGTTCGACGTGGGGTTACTATACAGCAACCAGCGATTTAGACTCCCATGCACTACTGACTGAGCTAGCCGGGCGACAACACGGACGTCTTGATAACGCTAAACACACATATCTCAAAGCTTCCAAGAAGAATGTAATTAAAACTTATTCTTACCAGTATACTATTTCGATTGAGAAAATTTCATTTGTATTTTCATATCCTGCATTCTTTACTTTAATAAATTAAGTACGTTATAATAGAGATTTCAAAATATAAAACAAAAACGTTACGAACGACGTGGGGTTCGAAACCATGACCCCAAAATTAAGAGTCGTGTGCTCTACCAGCTGAGGATTTTAAATAGAAATTTTAAAATATAAAACTGAAATATAACTCCCAAAAGTGGGTCTTATAAACCAAAGATCTACCGACTTGCTCTGCCGACTGTGATAGTCGGGTGACAACTTGGACGTCTTGATTACACGAAACACATATATCTCCAAGGTTTTAAAAAGAATGAAATTAAAACTTATTTTTCCAGCATGCTATTTCGATAAATAAAATTTCTGCTATATTCTTATGTCCTGCATTCTTTACTTTGATAAAATCTGAACAATATAATAGACATTTCAAAATATAATACCCCCTATTGACATCTACCGATTCAGCTAGGGGGTGGACAACATACACGTCTTGATAGCACTAAACACATATCATTAATCTTCCAAGAAAAATAAAATTAAAACTTATATTTACCAGCATACCATTATGATGGATATAATTTCTGTTGTATTTTCACACACACACACATATTCCTCATTCTTTAATTTGAAAAATTCAGTAATATATAATAGACATTTCAAAATATAAAACAGAAAATTTACTCCAAAACGTGGGGCTCCAAACAAGGTTCGTAGCGTTAAGATTCTCGTGCTCTACCGATAGAGCCAGCAAGGGGTCAATAAGGACGTCTTGAAGACACCAAATGCATGTATTTCAAAGCTTCCAAAGAAAATGGAAATTATAACTTATTTTTACCAGCATGCTATTTCGTTGGATATCATTTCTGTTGTACTTTCATATCCTACATTCTTTACTTTGATAAATTCAGTAATATATAATAGGCATTTCAAAATAAAAAAAAAAGAAAAAATACGCCCAACGTGGGGTAGTAACCAACGCCCCAAACATTAAGACACTCGTGCTCTACCCACAGAGCTAGCCGGGTGAACAAAGACGTCTTGATAACAGTGAACACATATATCTCAAATCTTTAAAAAAGAGTGATATGAAAACTTATTTTTACCAGCATGATATTTTGATTGATAAATTTTCTCTTGTATTTTCATATCGTTCTTTCTTTACTTTGATAAAATCTGAGCAATATTATAGATGATTAAAAATATGAAACATAAATATACAATCCAACATCAGTTTCGAACCCAGGACCCAGAGATTAAGTGTCTCATGTTTGATAAACCCAGTTCATTATAATAGAGATTTCAAAATAAAAATATGACGCCCAACGTTGGGCTCGAACCCACTACTTCGATATTAAGAACCTCGCACTCTTCCGACTGAGCTAACCGGGAGACAACTTTGAGGTCTTGATAACACTAAACACATATTTTTTCAAAGCTTCCCAAGAAGAATGAAATTAAAACTTATCTTTACCGGTATACTTTTCGATTGTTAACATTTCTGTTGTATTTTCAAATCCAGCATTCTTTAATTTGATAAATTCAGTACATTAGAGAAGAGAATTCAAAATATAAAACTCAAGTATACCATCCAACGGAGGGCTCGAACACACGTCTTGATAACATTAAACACATAAAACTCAAAGCTTTAAAGAAGATTGAAATTAAAACTTATTTTCACCAGATGCTATTTCGATTGATGAAGTTCCTGTTGTATTTTCATATCGTGTATCATTTACTTTGTGATTTATTTAGTACATCATTATAGGTATTTCAAAATGTAAAACAGAAATTCATCGCCTCATATGCAGCTCGAACTCACGATTCCGAGGTTATCACTCTCTTGCTCGATCGACTGAGCTAGCTGGTTGACATCACAGAGGTTTTGATAACGCTGATCTCTAATATCTCAAAGCATCCAAGAAGATTTATTTTTACCGGCTTACTATTTCGAAGGAAAAAATTTCTGCTGTATTTTCATATCCTGCATTCTTTACTCCGATAATCTCAGTACATTGTTATGGAGATTTGAAAACATAAATATATCGCCCAACGTGGGGCTCGAACCCACGACCCCGAGATTAAGAGTCTCGTGCTCTACCGACTGAGCTAGCCGGGCGTCAACAACAACGTCATGATAATACTAAACGCATATATCTCAAAGCTTCCAATTGTAACGTCTCCTACTCAGCGCTTTCGATTTCCAGAGCCTTTGATGGGGAGGGTGTGTAGGGAGACGATTGGTGCGAGGAGCAGGCTGAAGAAGCTGCGTTTTTCAGTTAATAATTTAGTCTGTAACGTCTCCTACTCAGCGCTTTCGATTTCCAGAGCCTTTGATGGGGAGGGTGTGTAGGGAGACGATTGGTGCGAGGAGCAGGCTGAAGAAGCTGCGTTTTTCAGTTTTGGAAATTGATTCTTTGGTACGCTACGCAAGCGCGAGAGTTTTATGAACCCAAATATGACTCCTTGTAAATTTTTTGTTAATTAAATGTTTTGTTTCTAAATTTGGAGTCGTTAGTTTGTTTCATAACAAACTTATGTTTTTGGTGGCAGCGGTTTTGGATGTTTTTATAATGCTTTGCATTAGCATCCACTGTGAAAATTAATTATGTGCACTATAATGGATTACGTGCCGAAATGTTGGAATACAGGTAGGCCATTTTGATCAATCCTTCTCTGGCTACAATTAAAAATAAATAGTTGGAATGTTATAAATTTATAGAATATTTAGTTCCAATCTTATTTACGTGAATTTTCATGTTACATCAATTAATTTTATTTATAAGTTTGTAAATGGTGTATTCCATATTACAAAAGATAATTTCTGTATTTCGTGTATTCGAATTTACAGTGTAATATTTTTTTTAAACGAAAAGTGTGTATCTTATTAAATGTGTATTTCATAATTTTTATGTGGTTGATGTATTTCAATTCACTTAGGAATATGTGTTAAAATAACTATGTTGTTATAGATTAAGGTGTAAAATCAAAAGTACAATTATATACTTAGTTTTTTTATTGTTCAACTGATATATAAAGTAGATTTTAAGAAAGAAAGGAATATATTTTTAAAAGGTTTTGATTTCGTTATGTGAAAACGAAAGTATATTATTACAAATAGGTTTGAATTTAATGTAATGTGAAATTTTTATTGATGTGTTTGATTGTTCTTGGCAATGTTTTATATGACATAAAACTGATTTATTTGATATTTAAATCGTATATGTTTTTTTTACATTGTTAAGAATTTGAAAAGATATATTCTTAATGTTTAAAATATCTTACGTTATTAACATTATTTGATGTCGTGTATGATTAACTAAGTTTATTGATTTGAAATCGAAAGCTGATTTCTGGTTTAGATTAGTTAAAGCTGTTAATTTGTATTGTTCTTAAGAATTGTAGTGTTCTATATTTTGAATTAAAAATATGTATAATTTCATTTTTGGATTTAATATAGTGGTATCTATATAAGAATATGATTTTATATAATTTATACATATAATATATTTACATTTTTGATTAATGATTCAATTTATCTGAATATCAATCATTAGCTTGGTGATAATAACTTGAAATCGAGAGTAGATTTAATATTAAACATTTTCTTCTTTTTGAAATAATTGATTTTCCATTTTATACTTTTGTTGTATTATAATATAGTTTGTTTCATTTAGTTTTTTAAACGTTATTGATATGTTTATATTAGTAGTGTGTGATAAATAATTTCAATAGTTATTTAATAAATTTTGCATATTGGTGGGTATAGTCTGTTTTTTTCTCATTATTGCATCTCTTCTGAGATAAAACGTTTAGTAATTAAAATGGCTTTTTTAGCACGGGGAAAAAGGGAGATTTAATAGAAGTAGCGTAAGAGTTAGGGTAAATAGTTCCAGATTCTTTTAAAATCCCAGACATTAAAAAATTAATTTTAGCTAGTAAAAACTTCAACGAGGAAGAAGTAAAATGTATATTAGATAGGGTAATCGATGAAAGAGTTAAAAGGAACAAGAAGAAAAAGAGGAAAAAATTAGGCGAGAAGAACTAGAAAAAGAGGAGAGAATTAGGCGCGAAGAAAGAGAACATATTTTGGAAATGAAACGTCTGGAAATCTCTTCAAATGCCACAATTTCGAACAGAGAATCAGTTACAAATAGGACTGAACAAGCTCAAAAATTCAATTAATTCAAATAACGCCAAAGTATGATGAAAAGAAAGATGAGATGAGTTTATACTTAATAAATTTTGAGCGTAGAGCAGAAATGGCTCATATTCCAAAAAACGAATGGGTAGTTTATCTTGTAAGTGCTTTACCTTCAGAAATATCTAACATGTTAGCTAGAGAACCTCCAGAAAGGGCTGATGATTACGATTATGTGAAGGAACTTATTCTTAAACGATTCAAGTTAAATAGCGAAAAATTAAGACAATTGTTTCTTAAACACCAGAAAACGACAGAAAAATCATGGAAAAATTATGCACAAGAACTGAATAGTTACTTTACGGAATGGCTTGCGGAATTAGAAATAACGACGTTTGAACAGCTTAAGGAGCTAATGGTAACAGATCAATTGAAACGTCGAGTGCCAATTGAAATTAAAGAACATTTTTTGGCGGAATGGCTTAAAATAAATTCTCCGTATGATCTGGCAGAGAAAATAGATGAATATGAAAGCTTAAGAGATAGTTTTAAGACTAAAGATTTTACAAAACTCCCTCGAAATAATTTTGGTTTTCGTCAACAAAACGAAAACCGTGCCTTTAAGTTTAATGAAGTAATTCGAAATAATAAATCTCATGTTCCTAAAAGAGTCGAGAATAAAAATTCAAATTATGCACATGAAAGGGAATTTGAAAAACGAAAACAACTCCGATGTTATGAGTGTGGTTCTTATAGTCATTTGCGGCCTCAGTGTGACAAAATAAAAAGAACTTAGAATCGGTAGCATCTAATGAAATTGCTAAAAGTACATTTAATGAGTTGATGGCTCCCTACACTAGTATCGGCACTGTTAATGGAATTCAAATGCCAATCTTAAGAGACACTGGAGCAACTCTTGATTTGATTTGTGGAAAATACGTTAAACCTGATATGTTCACTAAGGAAAAGGTTTGGCTAAGAAGACCTCTTGATGAAACTTTAGTATGCTTACCTATTGCCGAGGTTGAAATAAATTGTGAATTAGGTCACGTTTTGACAAAGGCAGCAGTTCTTCGAGATTCTTTGGATCAAGGAAGGTATTTACTAGGTAACAAAACAGCCGCTTTAATTGAAGAAACCAAAAAACACGAAGAGGTGAAAGTACATATGATAAATGCTATAGAAACTCGAGCTCAAAAAAGACGCAAGGAAAATAGCACGAATAAAGAGATAATTGTCTCTGAAATAAAATCCTCTAGGTCTTGTCTCAAAACTAAACAAAATGAAGAATTAGAGGAAAATGCAATTTTGTCACCATTAGAAACCGAAGTTGAAGGTCTGGATTTGATAAAGACATCCCCAGAAGAATTCGCTCGTGAACAAAAAGTGTGCGAAGATTTGAAACCTCTTTTTGAGCAAGCTAAACGACAATCTTCAAAAGACAATAAATATGTTATAATAAATCAAATGTTGTTTTTTAATAAAATGGACAATGATGGAACCATAAGAAGATTATTAGTTGTGCCCAAGAAGTTTCGCAACCAGCTAAAAGGAATCTGCCATGAGGTAACTGCAGCTCATTTAGGAGTAACAAAAACAAAAGATATGTTGTGTAAAACTTTCTACTGGCCAAACTGCTTTAAAGACATAGAAAATTTTGTTAAATCTTGTGACAAATGTCAACGTGTAGGAAAGCCTCAAGATAAGAAAAAGTCTCCTTTGAAACTGGTTCCAGTAATTCCGGAAATATTTACTAGAATTAATGTTGATGCCTGTGGACCTTTACCTTTAACTTCAAGCGGCAACCGGTATATTATAACAGCCATTTGCATGTCATCCAAGTATCCAGATGCCATCCCAGTACCAGATATTCGTTCTACTACTGTGGTTGATGCTTTTCTTCAGATATTTAGCCGTATGGGTTTTCCTAGGGAGTTGCAAAGTGATCAAGGAACATCTTTCATGAGTGTCCTGACATCAGAATTTTTAGAAAAATTTGGTATTAAAGTAGTGCATAGTTCTGTACAGCATCCCCAAAGCAATCCTGTTGAAAGATTGCATAGAACTTTAAAGAGAATACTGAAAGTCCTTTGTTTAGAAAAGGGTACAGATTGGGAGAAAATTTTACCTCAGGCACTTTTTGCGCTTAGAACTTGCATTCATGATAGCACTGGATATTCTCCTGCAGAATTAGTCCATGGTCGGAACCTAAGAACTCCCGTAACACTATTATATGAAAATTTAACTGGTAAAACCATTGAAGAAGATAGTGTGATTGCTTACGTTTTTAATCTTTTAAATAGAATGAAAAGATGTCAAGAATTAGCTGTGCAAAATATGACAGATGCTAAAGAAAAACAGAAACTTTGGTATGACCGTAAGGCTACGAAAAGAGAATTTAAAGAAAATGATCTTGTGTTAGTCGTTGCCCCTTCTAGGTCAAGTAAATTTTCTGTTCATTGGATAGGTCCAGGAAAAGTAGTAAAACGACTATCGGAAACAAATTATATAATACAATTTCCCGATAAAGAAAAATTACATGTATACCATGTAAATATGTTCAAACCCTATTTTCAGCGTCCAGAAGATGTTAATTTAATTTTTACCTCTAATTCTAATAATGAAGATATTGATTCTGAGAATGAAGATATCCCAAGTTTTGAAATTAATTCATCCACCCTTTTAGAGACTTTCCCTGAAAGCTGTTTTAATGAAAAATTAGAGGATGAGCAGAAGAAGCAATTGAGTAGACTTTTGATTCAATTTATTGATATTTTTTCAAATGAACCGGGTTGTACTGAACTAGCTGAACTGGACATCGAGTTGGAATCTGATAAACCTATTATAGCTAAACCATATCGAATGTCCCCACGACAGACAGAAATCTTGAAATCGGAAGTAGACAAGATGTTGAAATTGAAGGTGGTGGAACCAGGTGAATCCGATTACACATCACCTTTAATATTAGTTGAAGCTCCTGGAAAAGAACCTCGTCCGTGCATTGATTATCGCCGGTTAAATGAGGTTACCAGAACACAATATTATCCATTGCCAAATATTGAAGAGCGCGTTGAATCTGTTTCGAAAGCGAATTTCATATCTCTATTAGACTTAACACGAGGTTATTGGCGAATACCTTTGAGTCCGAAGGCTCAAAGATATGCTGCATTTACTACGACATTTGGTGTTTATAAACCTTTGATAATGGCATTCGGTTTGAAGAATGCCCCTTATTATTTCAGTAAGTTAATGGCTGAGATATTAAAAAATTGCGAACATTTTGCTGTACCTTATTTAGATGACATAGCTATATATTCATTTACTTGGTCTGATCACATCCAACATCTTAAATGTGTTCTAGAGAAGATACGATTTGCGAAATTAACTGTAAAACCCTTAAAGTGCAAATTCGCTCAACTTCGTGTTAAATATTTGGGACACTTTGTAGGACAAGGTCAAAGAACACCAGGTGATATTAAAGTGAAAGCTGTTACCGATTTCGAACGTCCCTCAAGCAAAACCGAAGTACGTGCTTTCCTAGGTCTTGTTGGATACTATCGTAAGTATATACCAGACTTTTCGGTAGTTGCTGCGCCTTTAACTGACTTACTAAAAGGGAAATCCAAGAAGGGAACTGTAATATGGAATAATAACTGTGAAAAGGCATTCATAGAATTAAAGAATGCTTTAATAAAGAAGCCTGTACTTTACAGTCCAGACTTTCAAAACCATTTATTATTCAATGTGATGCCTCAAACTTAGGAATAGGAGCAGTTTTATCTCAGAGAGATCAAAAACTAAATGAACACCCTATCCTGTTTCTGAGTAGAAAATTTTCAAAGTCTGAAAAAAATTATAGTACTATAGAAAAGGAATGTGCAGCAATAATTTTTGCTGTTACTAAATTAAAATATTATTTAGATAGTCAGTATAAATTTGTTATAGAAACTGATCACAACCCTTTAGTTTGGTTAAAACATCATACAGGATCTAATCCCAGACTTTTAAGATGGGCTTTGGTTCTTCAAAGCCTAAATTTCGATATTGTTCACAAAAAGGGCAAATTACATCAGAATGCTGATAGTCTCAGTAGAATGCTGAATAACCAAACATAATTATTTTCTTTTTATTACTCAGATATTAATTTTTTTTTAAAAAAAATATTTTCTATTAATACAAATTTCAATTGTTTCATAATTTTTGAAAAAAAAAATTATATTGTTTTTTATAATATTAATGTGTATATTTGTAAATTTATCTATTGTTGCAGATTCTGTTGTATTACATAATTATTTTGTGCTCTTTTGATATATTTTTATATTATATAATGCCATATATTTTGTGTATCAGCCAGAGTCCGATTGATCAGGGCTATCTGTAATACTAAATTTTGCTTTTGTTGCTTGTGTGTGTGTTTTTTTCTTTTTCATTGCAGGTTGATTTCCGTAGAAAAAAAAAAAAAGAAAAAAACTCCGGGGAAGGAAGGAATAATTTAGTCTGTAACGTCTCCTACTCAGCGCTTTCGATTTCCAGAGCCTTTGATGGGGAGGGTGTGTAGGGAGACGATTGGTGCGAGGAGCAGGCTGAAGAAGCTGCGTTTTTCAGTTTTGGAAATTGATATTGACTCTTTGGTACGCTACGCAAGCGCGAGAGTTTTATGAACCCAAATATGACTCCTTGTAAATTTTTTGTTAATTAAATGTTTTGTTTCTAAATTTGGAGTCGTTAGTTTGTTTCATAACACAATAAAAGTTAAATTGAAACTTATTCTTACCAGCGTACTTTCTCTAAGGATGAAATTTCTGTTGTGTTTTCATATCCTGCATTCCTTACTCTTACAAACTCAGTACTTTTTTTATAGAAATTTCAAAATATAAAAGAGAAAAAGATCGTTCAACGTGGAACTCGAACAAACAGTCCTAATACTGGTAGTCAGTGTATTTACTGACTGTGCTAGTCGAGAAATGACTTAGACGTCTTTATAGCAATAAACACATAAAACTCAAGGCTGTAAAGAAGAATGAAATTAAAACTTATTTACGCCGAAACTTATTTACGGCTCGAGCTCACAGCCCCGAGATTAACAGTTTCGTGCTCTACAGAGTGAGATAGCCGGAAATCAACATTTACGTCTTGATAAAACTAAACGCATATATCTCAAAGTTCCAATTAAAATGAAATTAAAACTTCTTTCCAGCGTACTTTTTCAACGGATAAAATTTCTGTTGCATTTTCATATCGATTTTTACTTTGATAAACTCAGTTATATATAATAGATATTTCAAAATATAAAATCGAAATATACCGCCCAACGCATAACACGAAGATACGGTCCAGATAGGAACATTCTCGTGCCCTACAAACTATGCTAGCCGAGTGACAACATGCACGTCTTGATAGACCTATACACATATATCTCAAGGCTTTAAAGAAGAATGAACTTAAAACTTATTTTTAACAGCATTTTGTTTCAATTAATAAATTTTCTCTTGTATTTTCATATCGTGCTTTCTTTACTTGGAAGGATAAAATTATTGGAAGGATTTAATTCGAAGGATAAAATTTCAGTTGAATTTTCATGTCCTGCATTCTTTACTCTGATAAACTCAGTACATTGTTATAGAGATTTCAAAATATAAAACAGAAATATATCGCCCATAGAGGATCTCCAACCCATGACACTGAGATTACGAGTCTCGTGCTCTACTGACTGAGCTGCCAGGTGGACAACACTGAAGTCTGGATAACACTAAACGCATATATATATCAACTATTTAAAAAAGAATGAAATTAAAACTTATTTTTAACGGCATACTATTTCAATTGATAAAATTTCTCTTGTATTTTCATATCGTGAATTTTTTACTTGAATAAATTCTGTACATTATTATGTTGATTTCAAAATATAAAACATAAATATATTGCTTCTGTTGTATTTTATTATCGTGCACTTTTTACTTTGTTAAACTCATTATATTATTGTAGAGATATCAAAATATAAAACAGAAATTTGTCACCCAATGTGGGGCTCAGATCCAGGACCCCCAGATTAAAAGTGTCGTGCTCTACCGACTGAGCTAGCCGGTGACAACCTCCACGTATTGATATAACTTGTGGCGAAATATTTGTTTAATAACTTTTATTTTCTACAGATGGCGCTATAAGCGCTTGTTAGATTTTATATTCATTTTGTGATAGTTGAAAAAAGAATGTTTTAGTTTTTAGAATTTGTTCGATTACAATATGTGCGTATAGGTTTTTCTGAAGGGATTAATATCCTATGATGTTTTATTCTATTGAAATTAGATTTTTAGAGGCTTTCAGCCTATTCTTTTTATGTAAATATTGTATAAGCATTTATTGAAATATATAGAAAATTATTCGAGCTTCGCACCTTTAGTTATTGAAGTTGCTCTCAATGCTTAGTTTTGATTTTTAGTTGTTAGTAGAAAAGTGTAAATATTTCATTCGTGCATCGACCGGGAAGTAACCCAATTTTGATAGGTAGTTTATTACAGAATAAAAATTTGTTTAGTAATTGTTAGATCCTAACTGATTTAGTTCAAGGAACATCGGATAGCATTTGTATGCAAACACTGAAGACTGCAAAAGGTAGAGTTTTTTAATACTTTTGTTTATGATGGATTCCAAGGCTTTAAGCAAAAAAAGAGATGCACTTCGCAGTTCCATCACAAATATTTTTAAGAACGTTGACAAATTTATTGAAGATAAAAATTGTGACGAATTAGACGATTATTTGGAACTGTTAAATTCTAAAGAAATTGAAATTAGGGATTTAGTTGAGAAAAATTCAAAATTTGATTAAAGATGATGATACTAAATTAGAATCAGATATTAAAACTTCCATAGAATACAGAGATAAAATAATAATAACGAAATCAAAAATGAAACGTTATTTCAAGAGCGTTGAAGCTTAAAATGTGAACTTAAATACTTCTAACGTCTCACGTTTAGAAATAGTAAGTAAAAAAAGAAAAGAAAATTGAAAATAATGTTAAATTACCTAAAATGTCAATACAAAAATTTTATGGAGATTATAATGAATGGAGTAATTTTTGGAAATCATTTAAAATTACAATTCACGAAAATTCAACGCTTTCAAAGATAGAAAAGCTTAACTATTTAAAATCCTATTTGGGAGGAAATACTTCAAGCTCTGTCGAGGGATTTTCGATTTCACAATCCAATTATGATTCAGCTGTAGAAATTCTTACCAACAGATTTGGCCAAACCCATTTGATAATAAATACGCACATGTCAAAGCTCTTGAATTTAAACCCTGTGCAAAGCTCGAGTAATGTAACAAAATTGAGAAAATTATATGACACAATAAATGTTCAAATTAGAAGTATCTCTTCTCTCAATATAAACCCAGAATCTTATTCTAACATATTAATTCTGGTTTTAATGAAAATCATTCCCAACGATATTGCTTTGATGTTCCATCGTACTAACGAAGATAGTCCAACCTTTAGTTTAGACACTTTTCTTAAATTCTTGCAAACTGAGATAGAATCCCGTGAAAAAATCTCCTATTTGTCGCTTTCTCACAAATCAAAACCACAACTTCCGGAATCCAAGAACACGTATAACAAATATGATTCAAAGTATACGTGGAATTCTAATGTTAAAAGAAAAGATTTTAACAAATATTCAAAACAGAAACCATCGGGTCAGCACACGATTTTATAGATACATTACCAAACCGAAAGTGCATTTTTGTTCTCAAGAACACTTATCAGAAAACTGGAAAGTTTACAGCAAATGAAAAAAGAGACATTTTAAAACAAAATAATAGATGTTTTTTGTGCACGTCTTTGAAACATAAAATTGCATCTTGCCCCTATCGACAAACAAAGGCTTGCAGGATTTGTGGAGGAAAGGACTTTGAAGGGATTTGTTTTAAATCAAATGCGGCAGTCAAAAATTCGGAACCTGATAAATGTGAAGTTTCTTCTATTTCAAAAACTGAAACACAAGTTGAACTGCAAAATGGAAAAATTGTTTCCGCTGTTTTGCATGTGAACTTTGTAATACTTTTGCAGACCTACACGATAAAAATTAAAGCGGAAAAAGAAAAAATGTTTGCCAGGCTCCTTCTTGATACAGGATCCATGAAAAGTTTTGTCACTCGTGAATTAGCAATCAAATTAAATCTCGAAGTAAATAGGAAAGAAAAACTAACTGTTTAAACCTTTGGAACACCACCCCTCTTGAAAAAAATTATGACCTGGTTAAATTGAGTTTGGAACATAGAATTTCTTCTGATTCTGGAATAGAAGTTGAATTATTGGTAATTGATCAAATATCAGGCTCAAACATTCCGACTTCTAAATTAGAAGAAATTAGACAAATTCGTCAATTAAAGAATTTGATACTCGCAGATTCACTCGATAGTGAGGAATCAATAGGAATTTTAATCGGAGCAGACTTATTATGATATAGTTATGGGACACATTAAGCGTTTCAATAAAAATTCTGTCGCAGTTGAAACTATTCTTGGTTGGTGTTTACAAGGAAAGGAAAGTCACAGTGAAGTCTCTCTATCATTCAATGTTGTTGTAGGGGATGATTTAATTTCTAAACAAATAACAAAATTTTGGAGTCTAAAAAATTCAGCACTTATTCGTGAGAAAGATAATTTAGATTCAACCGAAAATGAAGTAATTAAGCATTTCGAATCCAATATAACATACGAAAATTCTCGGTACAAAGTTAGATTGCCTTGGAAATGTGGCACTTTAGATTTGAATGATAATTGAGAAATCGCAAAACAAAGGTTCGATCGTCTTAGAAAACAGTTTATAAGAAATCCAGACCTATTTCTTGAATACCAAAATATAATACAGGATTATTTAAATCAAAATATCATTGAACCAGTAACAGATGTTCTAGGTGAGGAAATCGTTACATTTTACTTGCCCCATAGAGAAGTAATACGCGAGGATCGAACCACGAGCAAATTACGTATCGTCTTTGATGCGTGATCGCATCCCCCAGGCTCGACTTCTCTAAATGACTGTATTCATGTTGGACCTAATTTATACCCTGAGATATTCGACATCCTATTAAGGTTTAGATATAATTCGTTCGCATTTACTGCAGACATCAGACAGACCTTTCTACAAATTGTCATAGATGAAGGGAACCGAGATTTAACTAGATTTCTATTCTCCGATTTTCCCTTTGATGAAAACCTCCACCCTAATGTATATATAGATTTACTCGAGTGTTATTTGGGATAAACAGTAGCCCGTTTCTCTTAGCAGCGACTTTTAGACACCACCTGAAAAAATATAGAGAGGTCTACCCTGCAACTGTGGAGCTTTTAGATGAGAATATTTATGTAGATGATGCAATCGGAAGTCAGCCGACAGTCAAAGAAACTTTAACTACAACTCTAGAATCGATCAAAATTTTCAAAGAAGTTAGTATGCATTTGCATAAGTTTCGTACTAACTCGAAAGAATTAAATGAATTGTAGATAAAGGAAGGTGTTATTTCAGATGAAGATCCCGATTACTTTGATAAAGAAAATCTCCCATATGAGGTGTTAGGTATGGCATGGGATAATTCCAACGCTCTGCTGTATTTTGATGTTCGAAGCTTATTGTCATTTTTGTCTAAACCTATAGAAACGAATATATTTATCCTACAGGTGTTAGATCGGATTTTCGACCCTCAAGGAATTTTGGGACCTTTCACTATTAGAATAAAGTGCTTGATTCAAAAGATCTGGTCATCGCGTATAGATTGGGATGAACCACTACCAGTAGATTTTACATCCCAATGGAGAAGCTGGTGTGAGGATATTCCTCAAATGGCCAAATTATGTATCCCTTGTCATTACTTTTTCAAATTCTCAAACTTTGGTGTACAAAATATCGAAATTCACTGTTTCTCAGACGCAAGCACGAAAGCATATGGTATAGTTGCCTACTTACATTTCACAACAAGCAATAATGAAATTAAAACTGTCTTCGTTGCTTCTAAAAACAGGGTAGCTCCACCAAAAACTCTCACTTTTCCTAGACTGAAGTTGATGGGAGCATTATTGTCAACAAAGTTAAGTAACAATATTTTAAAATCGATAAAGTCAAAAGTACCGTGCTTTTTTTGGACAGACTCGACAATCGTTTACTTTTGGATAAGACAACAACTCGAATCCTTCAAACCCTTTGTGAAGAATCGTGTCGAGGAAATTCAAAAATTAACCTCACCTCAAAATTGGCACTATTGTCCTGGCGTAGACAATCCTGCAGATCTCGTATCTCGGAGATCGAAAATTTCTAAATTAACGGATGAACCCATTTGGATCCAAGGTCCAAAGTGGCTACAGCTCTCTCCTGATATTTGGCCGAAATTAGATCTTACAGATACAATTGACGAAGCCAAACTTGAATATAGAAAAATATGTACTGTTGTGTATGAGCTTGAATGCACTATCGAAAATATTGATAACCTCTTTGACGTTTCAAATGTAGTGATTTAGAGAAACTGTTCACGGTCACCGCTTGGATAAAACGCTTCGTTTCAAGATTGAGAAAATGTAGCAGTGTTGAGGGAACTCTAAAAACGGAAGAACTACTAGAATCTGAAAATTTCTGGATTCGGTCAGAACAAAAAACATTTTTTGCCAAAGAATATAAATCCTTGGAAGAAGGTAGATCGATTGACAAGAATTCCCCTCTGTACAATTTTGTCCCATATATTGATGAAATGGGAATCATGAGATTAGGAGGAAGATTAGAATTTTCTGACATTACCCTAGATAATAAACATCCAGTAATCCTACCTAAAAATTCTAGATTGACCTATTTAGTTGTATGTAAACAACACGAGAAGATAATGCAAGGAGGGACTTCTGCAACTTTGGCAAAGGCTAGATCTCGTTTCTGGGTCCCAAAAGAACTTCAGTTAGCCAAAAAGACGATAAAAAGTTGTTTCATTTGCCAAAAATATTCATCCAAACCTGCAAACCAGATGACAGCACCCTTACTTGAAGACAGAATCCTTGAATCACACCCCGTTTTTTGTTTGTGGTGTTGATTTTGCTGGACCAGTTTACGTAAAGAATTCAAAGGATACTAAAAAATCATACATCGCAATATTCATATGTGCAGTAACCCGATCCTTACATCTGGAACTAGTTTCAAATATGTTGACAGATTCATTTTTACTTGCATTTCGCAGATTTTTGTGTAGAAGAGGAAACTGTAAAATCATCTATTCTAATAACGCTAAAACTTTCAAGAACCTGGCTAAAAAAAAGTTGAGAATTTTTCTAGAATTTTAGAAGATGATGTGTTTAAGAATTTTATTGCCAAAGAGAGAACTCAGTGGAAGTTTATCATTGAACGAGCCGCATGTTGGGGAGGCTTTTATGAAAGACTCATGACGGTTGGTTGGTTGGTTTGTTTGTCGCTCAACGGTCATTTTTTGCTCACGAGGGCTAATTAGACCGGGACCTACGGTTTAAAGTGGATTCCGAACCACTACAAACATCCATGCCCAAGGTGGGATTCGAACCCACGAACTGTTGAACCGAAGGCAAGAGCGCTAACCATTCGGCTGCCAGCTCGGCGAAAGACTCATGACATCCGTCAAAAACTGTTTGAGGAAAGTTATGGGAAAAGCGTTGTTAACCTTCGAGGAAATGTAAGCGCTTTCAGAAAAGCGCTAACATTTCCTCAAAAAGAAAGCGCTTTCAGGAATTGCTGTTAAAACAGTTGAAGAGTAAATGTAAAACATCAATATTTGTTAGACCTTAAAACTGCCCATTCTTTAAGAAATCCTGATTTTCAACCCAAACTTAAATTAGGTGATGTTGTGCTAATTCAAGGAGATAACAAAAACAATCTGTTATGGAAACTAGGCAGAATTATTAAAGCCGTTCCTGGACGTGGCGGTAATGTCCGATCCTACGAATTAAAAACCGAAAATGGGACTTAGAAACGAACTGCACAACAATTATATCCTCTTGAGCTATATTGAACTCTAACATTTCATATATTTTTTAAAAATTTATTTAAATATTGAATTGAATAATTTAAATTTGCTTAATAAATTACTTTAATATTTTTATTTATTTTGATAATAATTCTTTTTAATTTTTAATTTGTTAAATGCATTCGTATTTAATTGTTAGATAAAATTTTTATTTTTCTTGTATACACTAGATATTGAAAAGTATTGTTGATATTGATGTAATTTAATTAAGTATTTACCTTACGATTTTTTTTGCACTGCATTTTTGAAAAACCTGATTAAAAGAAATTTCGCTTTTTAGAAGTGTGAATATTTTGTGAATTTATTTGAATTGATAAACTCCTGTCAGAGTTCAAGTCTAAATATTGTATAATCATTTATTAAAATATATAGAAAATTATTCTAGCTTTGGCATCTTTAGTTATTGAAGTTCTTCTCAATGCTTACTTTTGATTTTTAGTTGTTAATAGAAAAGAGTAAATCTTTCACACTAAACGCATATATCTCAAAGCTTCCAATAAAAACATGAAATTGAAACTTATTCTTACCAGCGAAATTCTTCGACAGATAAAATTTCTGTTGTATTTTCATATCCTGTATTCTTTACTTTGATAAACTCAGTAATATATAATAGAGATTTCAAAATATAAATCAGAAATATAACGCCTAAAGTGTAACACCAATCCACGGTCCCGATATTAATAGTCTCGTGCTCTACTGACTGGGCGAGCCGTGTGACAACGTGGACGTTTTGATAACACGAAACACATGTATCTCAAAGCTTTAAAGAAGAATGAAATTAAAACTAATTTTCACCAGTATGGTATTTCGATTGATAAAATACCTGTTGTATTTTCATATCGTGTATCCTTTACTCTGTTATACTTGGTAGATTATTATAGATATTTCAAAATATAAAACAAAAATTCATCGACCAACATGGGCTCGAACTCACGATGCCGAGATAAAAAATCTCTTTCTCTAACAACTAAGCTAGCCGTTCGACAACAATAACGTCTTGAAAACACTAAACGCGTATATTTCAAGGATTTAAAGGAGAATGAAATCAAAACTTATTTTTAACAGCTTGCTATTCCAATTCATAAAAATTTACTTGTATTTTCATACCGTGAATTCTTTACTTGGATAAATTCTGCACATTATTATGGAGATTTCAAAATATAAAACAAAAATATACCGTCCTAAGTGAGACACGAACCCATGACCCCGAGATTAAGAGTCTCGTACTCTACCGACTGAGCTAACCAGCCGAGAACATTAACATCTTGATAACACTAAACGCATATATCTCAAAGCTTCCAATGAAAAATAAATAAAACTTATTCTTACCAGCGTAATTTTTCGACGGATAAAATTTCTGTTGTATTTTCATATTCTGCATTCTTTACTTTGATAAACTAAGTTATATATAATAGAGATTTCAAAATATTATAAAAAGAAATATAACGCCCAACACGAACCCACGGTCGCAATATTAATAGTCTCATGCTCTACCGACTGCGCTTGGCGGTCGAACAAATAGACGTCTTGATAGCACTAAACGCATATATCTGAAAGCATTAAAGAAGAATGAAATTAGAACTTATTTTTACCAGCATGTTATCTCAAAGGATAAAATTTGAGTTGTATTTTCATATCCTATATTTTTTTCTGATAAACTAAGTACTTTGTTAGAGAGATTTAAAAATATAAAAGAGAAGTACATTGTGGGTCTCGAACCCAAGGTCCCGATATTAATAGTCTCGCGTTCTACAGACTGCACTAGTCGGATGATAACAAAGAGGTTTTAATAGAATTAAGCACATAAAATTCAAAGCTACAAATAAGAATGAAATTAAAAATTATTTACACCAGTATGCTATTTCGATTGATAAAATTCCTATTGTATTTTATTAACGCGTGCATTTTTTACTTTGATAAACTCAGTACATTATTATAGTGTTTTCAAAATATAAAACAGAAACTCATCGCCAAATGTGGGGCTCGAACGACTCAACTAGCTGGTCAACAACACACACGTCTTGATAATCCTGAACTCAAATATCTCAAAGCTTCCAAGAAGAATTATTTTTACCAGCTTGTTCCAAGGAGAAAATTTCTGTTGTATTTTCCTATCCTGCATTCTTCATTCCAATAAACTCTGCCCATTGTAATAGAGATTTCAAACTGTTAAAAAGAAATATATCTCCCTACGACGGGATCGAACCCAAGACTCTGAGATTAAGTGTCTCATGCTCTACCGACTGTGCTAGCCAGGCGTCATCATTAACGTCTTGATAACACTAAATCTAAAGGCTTTATAGAAGAATGAAATCAAAACTTATTTTTACAGCATACTATTTAAATTTATAAAATTTTTCTTGTATTTTCATATCGTAAATTCTTTACTTGGATAAATTCTTTACAATATTATGGACATTTCAAAATGTAAAACATAAATGTATCGCCCAGCGTGGGGCTCGCACTTACTACCCCGAGATTAAGCTTTGCTTGTTCTACCGACTGAGCTAGCCGGGAGAACACAACGACGTCTTGATAACACTAAAAACATATATCTGAAATCTTCCAATGAAAAATGAAATTAAAACTAATTCTTACCAGCGTAATTTTTCGGCGGATAAAATTTCTGTTGTATTTTCATATCCTGCATTCTTTACTTTAATAAACTCAGTAATATATAACAGATTTCAATATATAAATAAGAAATATAATGCCCAACGTGCAACACCATCCCACGGTTCTAACATTAATAGTCTCATGATATACTGACTATGCTTGACGGGAGACAAGGTGGACGTTTTCATAGCACTAAACACATATATTTCATAGGTTAAAGGAAGAATGATATTATTTTTATTATTAGAACTTATTTTTACCAGCATATTATTTAAGGATAAAATTTCAGATGAATTTTCATATCCTGCATTCTGTACTCTGATAAACTCAGAACATTATTAGAGTGTTTTCAAAATATAAAACAGAAATTTTTCAACCAACGTGGGGCTCGAACCCAATGTCCCGATATTAATAGTCTCGGGCTATACTGCCATCGCTATTCTGGTGGCAACAAACACGTCTTGATAGCAACTTAACGCATAAAACTCAAAGCTAAAAAGAAGAAAGAAATTAAAACTTATTTACAACAGCATTGTTATTTCGATTGATAAAGTTCCTGTTGTATTCTATTATCGTGTATCATTTACTTTGATTTACTTAATACATTATTATAGATATTTAAGATACAAAACAGAAATTAATCGCCCAATGTGGGGTTGGAACTCAAGATGCCGAAGTTAAGAATCTCATGTTCGTACGACAGAGCTAAACGGTGGACAACATAGACGTCTTGATAACACTAAAGGCATATATCTCAAAGCTTCCAATGAAAAATAAATTAAAACTAATACTTACAAGCGTACTTTTTCTAAGTATGCCATTTCTGTTGTATTTTCATATTCTGCTTTCTTTACTCTTATAAACTCAGTACTTTGTTATAGAGATCCCAAAATATAAAAGAGAAAAATATCGTTATCTGAGCTAGCCGGGCGTCAACATTAATGTCTTGAAAACACTAAACGCATATATCTCAAAGCTTCCAATGAAAATAAAATTAAAGCTTATTCTTTCCAGCATAGATTTTCTGGTGATGAAATTTCTGTTTTATTTTCATATCCTGCATTCTTTACTCTTATACACTAAATTTTCATAATAGAGATTTGAAAATATAAAACAAAAATATAACGCCCTACATGTAACAAGAACGTGGACCCCGAAACGAATAGTCTCGTGCTCTACTGACTGGGCTAACTGGGTGACAACATAGACGTCTTGATAACACTAAACGCATATATCTCAAAGCTTCCAATGAAAAATAAATTAAAACTAATACTTACAAGCGTACTTTTTCTAAGTATGCCATTTCTGTTGTATTTTCATATTCTGCTTTCTTTACTCTTATAAACTCAGTACTTTGTTATAGAGATCCCAAAATATAAAAGAGAAAAATATCGTTATCTGAGCTAGCCGGGCGTCAACATTAATGTCTTGAAAACACTAAACGCATATATCTCAAAGCTTCCAATGAAAATAAAATTAAAGCTTATTCTTTCCAGCATAGATTTTCTGGTGATGAAATTTCTGTTTTATTTTCATATCCTGCATTCTTTACTCTTATACACTAAATTTTCATAATAGAGATTTGAAAATATAAAACAAAAATATAACGCCCTACATGTAACAAGAACGTGGACCCCGAAACGAATAGTCTCGTGCTCTACTGACTGGGCTAACTGGGTGACAACATAGACGTCTTGATAGCATTAAATACATAAAACTCAAAGCTATAACGAAGAATGAAATAAAAATTTATTTACACCAACATGTTATTTTGATTCATAAAATTCCTGTTATATTTTTATTCGTGTATCCTTTACTTTAATGTACTTGGTACATTATAATAAATATTTCAAAATATAAAACAGAAATTCTTCTCAAAATGTGTTGCTCGAACTCACGATACCGAACTTAGGAATCTCATGTTCGTCCGACAGAGCAAAATTGTCGACAAATTTGACGTCTTGAAAACACTAAACGCATATATCTCAAAGATTCCAATGAAAAATAAATTAAAACTAATATTTACCAGCGTAGTGTTTCTAAGGATGAAATTTCTGTTGTATTTTCATATCCTGCATTCTTTACTCTTTTTAACTCAATACTTTGTTATAGAGATTTCAAAACATAAAAGAGAAAAATATCGTTCAATGTGGGGCTCGAACACTCAGTCCTGATATCAATAGCCTAGTTATCTACAGACTGTGCTAGGCGGGTGACAACATAGCCGTCTTGATAGCATTAAACACATAAAACTCAAACCTTCAAAGAAGAATGAAATTAAAATTTATTTTCACCAGATGCTATTTCGATTTATAAAGTTCCTGTTGTAATTCCATATCGTGTATCATTTATTTTGATTTACTTAGTACATTATTATAGGTATTTCCAAATATAAAGCAAAAATTTATCGTCCAAAGTGTGTCACGAACTCACGATTCCAAGGTTAAAAAACTCGTGCTCGACCCACTGAGCTAACTGGTTGACAACACTGAGGTTTTGATAATGCTGATCACAAATATCTGAAAGCTTCCAAGACGAATTATTTTTACCAGCGTACATTTTCTAAGGATCAATTTTCTGTTGTATTTTCATAACCTGCATTCTTTACTTTGATAAACTCAATTTTTTAAAATAGAGATTTGAAAATATAACGCCCAACATGTAACCGAAACGAAAATTCTTATGCTCTGCTGACTGTGCTAGCCGGATGCCTACAAAAACATCTTGACAGCATTAAACACATAAAACTCAAAGCTATATGGATTAATGAAATTGAAACTTTAATAATTAACAGCATGCTAATTAAATTCATTAAATTTCGCTTGTATTTTCATATCGTGAATTTTTTACTTGCCTAAATTCTATACATTATTACGGAAATTTCAAAATATACAATGTGAATTATATCGCCTAACGTGGGGCTCGAACCAACGAAGGCGGAATTAAGAGTTCCACGTTCTTCTGAATAAGCTTGAAGGTCGAAAACAAAGACGTCTCTATAGCACTAAACGCATATATTTGTAAGGATTAAAGAAAAATGAAATTAAAATTTGTTTTTATCAGCATATTATTTTAAAGGATAAATTTACTGTTGAATTTTCATATACTGCATTTTTTATTATCATAAAATTAAGATATTATTACAGTGTTTTCAAAATATGAAACAGAAATTTATCGCCCAACGTGGGGCTCGAACCCACGCCCCGTGATTAAAATTATCGAGCTATACCGTCTGAGCTAGCCGGACAACGACAATGATGATTGAATAACACTTTACTCATATATCTCAAAGCTTCCAAGAAAAATTTTTTTTACCGTCTTGCTATTTCCAAGGATTAAGTTTCTGTTGTATTTTCATACCTCTCTTGCATTCTTTATTGAGATAAACTCAGTACATTGATATAGAGATTTCAAAGTATAAAACAGATATATATCGCACGAGAGCATGATCGGAAACCCAACCTTTAGATTAAGAATCTCGTGCTCTATCGACAAAGCAAGCCGGGTGACAGCAACGACGTCTTGATAACACTAAACACATATATCTCAAAGCTTCCAATGAAAAATGAAATTAAAACTAATTATTACAAGCGATTTTCTTACACGGATAAAATTTCTGTGGTATTTTCATATCCTGCATTCTTTACTTTGATAAACGCAGTAAAAAATAACAGAGATTTCAAAATAAAAATCAGAAATATAATGCCCCATAAGTAACACGATCCCAATATTAATAGTCTCGTGGTCTACTGACTGAATTAACTGGGTGTCAACATTAACGTCTTGATAACACTAAATGCATATATCTCAAAGCTTCCAATGAAAAATAAACTAAAACTTATATTTAGTAGGGCGCTTTTTCTAAGGATGAAATTTCTGTTGTATTTTCATATCCTGCATTCTTTACTCCTATAAACTCAATACAATGTTATAGAGATTTCAAAACAAAAAACAGAAAAAACGTCGTTCAATGTGGGACTCAAACACACAGTCTCGACGTTAATAATCTCGTTATCTACTTAATGTGCTATATGCGGGTGACTGCAAAAACGTCCTGATAGCACTAAACACATAAAACTCAAAGCTATAAGGAAGAATGAAATTAAAATTTATTGCATGCTATTTGAATTCATACAATTTCGCTTGTATTTTCATATCGTGAATTCTTTACTTGGATAAATTCAGTACATTACAGAGAATTAATAATATATGATAGAATTATATCGCCGAACGTGGGGCTCGGACAAACGATTCCGAGATTAAGAGTCCTATGCTCCGCTGACTGAGCTGGCCGGTCGATAACAAAGACGTCTTTATAGCAATAAACGCATATATCTGTAAGGCTTAAAGAAGAATGGAATTAAAACATATCTTTATTAGCATATTATTTTGAAGGATAAAATTTCAGTTAAATTTTAATATCCTGCATTCTTCACTCTGATAAACCAAATACAATATTGTCGTGTTTTCAAAATACGAAACAGAAACTTATCCCCCAACGTGGGGCTCGAACAGAAGGTCCCGACATTGAAAGTCTCGGGCTCAACAGACTGCGCTAGCCGAGTGACGACAAAAGCCTATTGATAACATTAATTACATAAAACTCAAAGCTATAAAGAAGAATGAAATTAATACTCTTTTGCACCAGCATGATATTTTGATTCATAATATTCCTGTTGTATTTTCATATCGTGTGTATCCTTTACTTCCTATAATTAGTACATTATTATAAATATTTCAAAATATAAAACAGAAATTTATAGCTCAATGTGGGGCTCGAACTCACGATGCCGAAGTTAAAAATTCGTGCTCGTCCGTCTGAGCTAGAAGGCCGCACACATTGATGTCTTGATAACGCTGAAATGATATATCTCAAAGCTTCCAATGAAAAATAAATTAAAACTTATATTTAGTAGGGCGCTTTTTCTAAGGATAAAATTCCTGTTGTATTTTCATACCTTTTATTGCATTCTTTACTGTGATAAACTCAGTACATTCTTATAGAGATTTCACAATATAAAACAAAAATATATCGCCCAATGAGGGGATTGAACCCAAGACACAGAGATTAAGAGTGCCGTGCTCCACCGACTGCAATAAGTCGGGAATCAACATTAACGTCTTGATAACACTAAACGCATATATCTCAAAGCTTCCGTTGGAAAATAAATTAAAACTTATATTTAGTAGCGCACTTATTCTAAGGATGAAATTTCTGTTGTATTTTCATATCCAGAATTCTTTACTCTTATAAAGGCAGTACATTGTTTTAGAGAATTAATAATATATGATAGAATTATATCGCCGAACGTGGGGCTCGGACAAACGATTCCGAGATTAAGAGTCCTATGCTCCGCTGACTGAGCTGGCCGGTCGATAACAAAGACGTCTTTATAGCAATAAACGCATATATCTGTAAGGCTTAAACAAGAATAAAATTAAATCTTATTTTTACCAGTATATTATTTTAAAGGATAAAATTTCAGTTAAATTTTCATATCCTGCATTCTTTACTCTCATAAACTTAATACATTATTATAGTGTTTTCAAAATATATAACAGAAATTTATCACCCAACGTGGGGATCGAACCCAAAGTCCCAACATTGACAGACTCGGGCGCAACAGCCTGTGCTAGTCGGGTGACAACAAAAGCCTATTGATAGCATTAAACACATAAAACTCAAAGCTTAAAAGAAGAATGAAATTAAAACTTATTTACGCCAGCATGATATTTTGATTCATAAAATTACTGTTGTATTTTCATATCATGTATCATTTACTTTGATTTACGTAGTACATTATTAAAGGTATTTGAAAATATAAAACAGAAATTCAGCGCCCAATATATCGCTCGAACTCATTATTCCGAGTTTAAGAGTCTCGTGCTCGACAGACTGAGCAAGCTGGTTGTGATAACACAGATGTCTTGATAACGCTGCTCTCAAATACCTCAAAGCTACCAAGAAGAATTATTTTTACCACCTTACTATTTCCGAGGATAAAATTTCTGTTGTATTTTCATATCCTCCATCCTTTACTCCGATAACCTCAGTATATTGTTATGGAGAATTCAAAATAAAAAAGAGAAATTCTCCGCCCAACGTTTGGCGCGAACCCACGACCCCGAGATTAAGAGTCTCGTGCTCTACCGACTGAGCTAGCCGGGCTACGGTAAGGTTGCTTTAATTACACTAAACTCATATATCGCAAAGCTTCCAGTGAATAAAAATGAAATAAAAAAATTTCTTACTAGCATAGTTTTTCATCGCATGAAATTTCTGTTGTATTTTAATATCCTGCATTCTTTACTTTGATAAACTCAGTTTTATATAATAGAGATTTGAAAATATAAAACAAAATTATAACGCCCTACATGTAACACGAACGTGCGGTCCCGAAACGAATAGTCTTGTTCTCTACTGACTGTGCTAGGCGGATGAAAGCAAAGACTTCTTGATAGCATTAAGCACATAAAACTCAAAGATATAAAGAAGAATGAAATTAATACTCATTTACAACAGCATGATTTTTTGATTCATAAAATTCCTGTTGTAATTTTATATCGTGTATCCTTTACTTTGATATAAATAGTACATTATTATAAACATTTCAAAATATAAAACAGAAATTCATAGCCCAATGTTCGGCTCGAACTCACGATGCCGAAGTTAAAAATTCGTGCTCGTCTGACTGGGTTAAACTGTCAACAAAATTAATGTCTTGATAACGCTGAACTCATATATCTCAAAGCTTCCAAGAAGAATTATTTTTACCATCATACTGTTAACAAAGATAAAATTCCTCTTGTATTTTCATACCTTTTATTGCATTCTTTACTGTGATAAACTCAGTACATTGTTATAGAGATTTCAAAATATAAAATATAAATATATAGCCGAACCAGAGAATTGAACCCAAGACACCGAGATTAAGAGTGTCGTGCTCTACCGACTGAGCTTAGTCGGGAATAAACATTAACATCTAGATAACACTAAATGCATATATCTCAAAGCTTCCAATGAAAAATAAATTAAAACTTAGATTTAGTACCGCACTTTTTCTAAGGAAAAAATTTTTATTGTACAATCCTATCCAGCATTCTTTACTATTATAAACTCAGTACATTGCTTTAGAGAATTCAAAACATAAAAGAGTAAAATATCCTTCAACGTGGGGCTCGAACACACCGTCCAGATATTAACAGTCTCGTTATCTACTGACTGTGCTAGGCGGATGACAACACAGACGTCTTGATAGCATTAAACGCATAGAACTCAGAGCTTTGAAGAAGGTTGAAATTAAAACTTATTTTCACCAGATGCTATTTCGATTGATGAAGTTTCTGTTGTATTTTCATATTGTGTATCATTTACTTTGATTTATTTAGTACAATATTATAGGTATTTCAAAATGTAAAACATAAATTCATCGCCGCATGTGCGTCTCGAACTCATGATTTTCAGGTTAAAACTCTCTTGTTTGACCGACTGAGCTAGCTGGTTGACAACAAAGAGGTTTTGATAAACGCTGATCTCTAATATCTCAAAACTTCCAAGAAGAATTATTTTTATCAGCTTACTAGTTCCAAAAATAAAATATCTGTTGTATTTTCATATCCAGCATTCTTTACTCAGATAACCTCAGTACATTATTATAGGGATTTGAAAATATAATTATACCGCCCAACGTGGGGCTTGAACGCACGATCACGAGATTAAGAGTATGGTGCTCTACCGACTGAGCTAGCCGGGCGTCATCAACAACGTCATGATTACACTAAACGCATATATCTCAAAGCTTCCAATGAAAAATAAATTAAAAATTATTCTTACCAGCGTACTTTCTCTAAACATGAAATTTCTGTTGCCGAAGTTCTCACGATGCCGAAGTTAAAAATTCGTGCTCGTCCGTCTGAGCTAGACGGTCGCACACATTGATGACTTGTGTGTGCGAACTCATATATCTCAAAGCTTCCAAAATGAATCATTTTTACCATCGTACTGCTCCGAAGGACAAACTTCCTGTTGTATTTACATACCTCTTTTGCGTTCTTTACTGTGATAAACTCAGTACATTGTTATAGAGATTTCAAAATATAAAATAGAAATATATCGCGCATCGAGGGGATTGAACCCAAAACACCGAGGTTAAAAGTCTCGTGCTCTATGGAGTGAGCTTATCCGGACGTCAACAACAACGTCATGATAACTCTAAATGCATATATCTCAAAGCTTCCATTGAAAGAGAAATTAAAACTTATTCTTACCAGCGTAATTTCTCTAAGGATGAAATTTCTGTGGTGTTTTTATATAATGCATTCCTTACACTTACAAACTCAGTACATCTTTATAGAGATTTCAAAATATAAAAGAGAAAACTGTCATACAAAGTGGGACTCGAACACACAGTCCTAATAATGATAGTCATGGTATCTACTGACTGTGCTAGTTGAGTAATGACTTAGACGTCTTTATGGCAATAAACACAAAAAACTCAAGGCTATAAAGAAGAATGAAATTAAAACTTATTTACGCCAGCATGATATTTTGATTCATAAAATTACTGTTGTATTCTCATATCATGTATCAGTTACTTTGATTTACTTAGTACATTATTAAAGATATTTAAAAATACAAAGTTGAAATTCTGCGCCCAATGTAGCGCTCGAACTCATTATTCCGAGGTAAAGAGCCTCGTGATCGACCGACTGAGCTACATGCTGGAGGACACAGATGTCTTGATAACTCTGATCTCATATATCTCAAAGCTTCCAAGAAGAATTAATTTTACCAGCTTACTATTTCCGAGGATAAAATTTCTGTTGTATTTTCATATCCTCAATCATTTACTCCGATAACCTCAGTACATTGTTATGGAGATTTCAAAATAATAAAGAAAAATGCGTCGCCCAACGTGGGGCTCGAACCACAGACCCCGAGATTAAGAGTCTCGTGCTCTACCGACTGATCTAGCCGGGCCACGATAAGGAAGATTTAATTACACTAATTTCATATATCGCAAAGCTTCCATTGATTAAAATGAAATTAAATCTTGTTCTTACTAGCATACTTTTTCAATGCATGAAATTTCTGTTGTATTTTAATATGCTGCATTCTTTACTTTGATAAACTCAGTTTTATATAATAGAGATTTGAAAATATAAAACAAAAATATAACGCCCTACATGTAACACGAACGTGCGGTCCCGAAACGAATAGTCTTGTTCTCTACTGACTGTGCTAGGCGGGTGAAAACAAAGACTTCTTGATAGCATTAAGCACATAAAGCTCAAAGCTATAAAGAAGAATGAAATTAACACTCATTTGCACCAGCATGATATTTTGATTCATAATATTCCTGTTGTATTTTCATATCGTGTATCCTTTACTTTGATATAATTAGTACATTATTATAAATATTTCAAAATATAAAAGAAATTCATAGCCCAATGTGGGGCTCGAACTCACTATGCCGAAATTAAAAATTCTTGCTCGTCTGTATGAGCTAGACAGTCGCAGACATTGATGTCTTGATAACACTAAACTCATATATCTCAAAGCTTCCAAAATGAATGATTTTTACCATCGTACTTTTCCCAAGGATAAAATTCCTGTTGTATTTCCATACCTCTTTTGCATTCTTTACTGTGATAAACTGAGTACATTGTTATAGAGATTTCAAAATATAAAACAGAAATATATCGCGCAACGAGGGGATTGAACCCAAAACACCGAGATTAAAAGTCTCGTGATCTATGGAGTGAGCTTATCCGGGCATCCACATAAACGTCTTAATAGCACTAAACGCATATATCTCAAAGCTCCCAATGAAAAATAAATTAAAACTTATATTTAGTAGAGCGCATTTTCTAAGAATAAAATTTCTGTTGTGTAATCATATCCAGCATTCTTTACTATTGTAAACTCAGTACATTGCTTTAGATAATTCAAAACATAAAAGAGTAAAATATCCTTCAACGTGGGGATTGAACACACAGTCCAGATATTAATAGTCTCGTTATTTACTGACTGTGCTAGGCGGGTGAAAACACAGACGTCTTGATAGCATTAAACGCATAGAACTCAAAACTTTGAAGAAGGTTGAAATTAAAACTTATATTCACCAGATGCTATTTCGATTGATGAAATTTCTGTTGTATTTTCATATCGTGTATCATTTACTTTGTGATTTATTTAGTACATCATTATAGGTATTTCAAAATAAAAACTGCAATTCATCGCCTCATATGAGGCGAGAACTCACGATTCCGAGGTTAACATTGTCTTTCTCGACCGACTGACCTAGCTGTTTGACAACATTTTGGTTTTATAATAACGCTGATCTCTTATATCTCAAAGCTTCCAAGAAGAATTATTTTTAAAAGCTTACTAGTTCCAAAAATAAAATATCTGTTGTGTGTATTTTCATATTTTGCATTCTTTACTCAGAAAACCTCAGAACATTGTTATAGGGATTTCAAAATTTAAATATATCGCCCAACGTGGGGCTCGAACCCACGACCTAGAGATTAATAGTCTCGTGCTCTACCGACTGAGCTAGCCTGGCGTCTACAACAACAACGTCATGATAACACTAAACGCATATATCTCAAAGCTTCCAATAAAAGTTAAATTGAAACTTATTCTTACCAGCGTAATTTCTCTAAGGATGAAATTTCTGTTGTGTTTTAATATACTGCATTCCTTACTCTTACAAATTCATTACTTGCTTATAGAGATATAAAATATAAAAGAGAAAAAGGTCGTTCAACGTGGTACTCGACCACGCAGTCCTAATACTCATGGTATCTACTGACTGTGCTAGTCGAGTGATGACATATACGTCTTTATGGCATTAAACACATAAAACTCAAAGCTTTAAAGAAGAATGAAATTAAAACTTATTTACGCCAACCTGCTATTTTGCTTCATAAAATTACTGTTGTATTTTCATATCATTTAACATTTACTTTGATTTACTTAGTACATTATTACAGGTATTTGAAAATATAAAGCAGAAATTCAACGTAGCACTCGAACAACTCATTATTCCGAGGTTAAGAGTCTCGTGCTCGACAAACTGCGCTAGCTGGTTGACAACAAAGAAGTCTTGATAACGCTGATGCCAAATATCTCAAAGCTTCCAAGAAGAATTAATTTTACCAGCTTACTATTTCCGAGGATAAAATTTTTGTTGTATTTTCATATCTTCCATCCTTTACTCCGATAACCTCAGTATATTGTTATGGAGATTTCAAAATAAAAAAGAGAAATACGTCGCCCAACGTGGGGCTCGAACCCATGAACCCGAGATTAAGAGTCTCGTGCTCAACCGACAGAACTAGCCGGGCGTCAACAACAACGTCATGATAACACTAAACGCATATATCTCAAAAATTCCAATAAAAGTTAAATTCAAACTTATTCTTACCAGCGTAGTTTCTCTAAGGATGAAATATCTGTTGTGTTTTCATATCCTGCATTTCTTACTCTTACAAACTCAGTACTTTTTTTATAGAGATTTCAAAATATAAAAGAGAAAAAGGTCGTTCAACGTGGAACTCGAACAAACAGTCCTAATACTGGTAGTCATGTTATCTACTGACTGTGCTAGTCGAGATATGGTATAAAAGTCTTTATGGCAACAAACACATAAAACTCAAGGCTGTAAAGAAGAATGAAATTAAAACTTATTTACGCCAACATGCTATTTTGATTCATAAAATTACTGTTGTATTTTCATATCATTTATCATTTACTTTGATTTACTTAGCACATTATTAAAGGTATTTTAAAATATAAAGCAGAAATTCAACATAGCACTCGAACAACTCATTATTCCGAGGTTAAGAGTCTCGTGCTCGACAAACTGAGCCAGCTGGTTGACAACAAAGAAGTCTTGATAACGCTGATCCCAAATATCTCAAAGCTTCCAAGAAGAATTAATTTTACCAGCTTACTATTTCCGAGGATAAAATTTCTGTTGTGTAAACATATCCAGCATTCTTTACAATTATAATCTCAGTACATTGCTTTAGAGAATTCAAAACATAAAAGTGTAAAACATCCTTCAACGTGGGGCTTGAACACACAGTCTAGATATTAATAATCTCGTTATCTACTGACTGTGCTTGGCGGATGACAACACACACGTCTTGATAGCATTAAACGCAAGGAACTCAAAGCTGTGAAAAAGGTTGAAATTAACACTTATTTTCACCAGATGCTATTTCGATTGATGAAGTTTCTGTTGTATTTTCATATCGTGTATCATTTACATTGATTTAATTAGTACACTAATATAGGTATTTCGAAATAAAAACAGCAAATCATCGCCTTATATGAGGCGAGAATTCAAGATTCCGAGGTTAACAATCTCTTGCTCCACCGACTGAGCTAGCTGGTTGACAACACAGAGGTTTTAATAACGCTGATGTCTTATATCTCAAAACTTCCAAGAAGAATTATTTTTACCAGCTTACTAGTTCCAGAAATAAAATATCTGTTGTATTTTCATATCCTGCATTCTTTGCTCAGATAACCTCAGTACATTGTTATAGGGATTTCAAAATATAAATATATCGCCCAACGTGGGGCTCGAACCCACGACCCCGAGATTAAGAGTCTCGTGCTCTACCGACTGAGCTAGCCGGGCGTAAAACCCAACGTCATGATAACACTAAAAGCATATATCTCAAAGCTTCCAATAAAAGTTAAATTTAAACTTTTTCTTACCAGTGTACTTTCTCTAAGGATGAAATTTCTGTTGTGTTTTCATATCCTGCATTCCTTACTCTTACAAACTCAGTACTTTTTTTATAGAGATTTCAAAATATAAAAGAGAAAAAGGTCGTTCAACGTGGAACTCGAACAAACAGTCCTAATACTGGTAGTCATGGTATCTACTGACTGTGCTAGTCGAGAAATGGTATAAAAGTCTTTATGGCAACAAACACATAAAACTCAAGGCTGTAAAGAAGAATGAAATTAAAACTTATTTACGCCAACATGCTATTTTGATTCATAAAATTACTGTTGTATTTTCATATCATTTAACATTTACTTTGATTTACTTAGTACATTATTACAGGTATTTGAAAATATAAAGCAGAAATTCAACGTAGCACGCGAACAACTCATTATTCCGAGGTTAAGAGTCTCGTGCTCGACAAACTGCGCTAGCTGGTTGACAACAAAGAAGTCTTGATAACGCTGATGCCAAATATCTCAAAGCTTCCAAGAAGAATTAATTTTACCAGCTTACTATTTCCGAGGATAAAATTTTTGTTGTATTTTCATATCTTCCATCGTTTACTCCGATAACCTCAGTATATTGTTATGGAGATTTCAAAATAAAAAAGAGAAATACGTCGCCCAACGTGGGGCTCGAACCCATGAACCCGAGATTAAGAGTCTCGTGCTCTACCGACAGAACTAGCCGGGTGTCAACAACAACGTCATGATAACACTAAACGCATATATCTCAAAAATTCCAATAAAAGTTAAATTCAAACTTATTCTTACCAGCGTAGTTTCTCTAAGGATGAAATATCTGTTGTGTTTTCATATCCTGCATTTCTTACTCTTACAAACTCAGGACATCTTTATAGAGATTTCAAAATATAAAAGATGAAAATGTCGTTCAACGTGGGATTCGAACAAACAGTCCTAATACTGGTAATCATGTTATCTACTGACTGTGCTAGTCGAGTGATGACATATACGTCTTTATGTCATTAAACACATAAAACTCAAGGCTTTAAAGAAGAAAGAAATATAAAACTTATTTACGCTAGCCTGCTATTTTTAATTCATAAAATTACTGTTTTTTTCGTATCATGTATCATTTACTTTGATTTACTTAATATATTATTAAAGGTATTTGAAAATATAAAGCAGAAATTCAATGTAGCACTCAAACTCATTAATCCTAGTTTAAGAGTCTCGTGCTCGACAAACTGAGCTAGCTGGTTGACAACACAGAGGTCTTGATAACGCTGATCCTAAATATCTCAAAGCTTCCAAGAAGAATTAATTTTACCAGCTTACTATTTCCGAGGATAAAATTTCTGTTGTATTTTCATATCCTCCATCCTTTACTCCGATAACCTCAGTACATTGTTATGGCGATTTCAAAATAAAAAAGAGAAATACGTCTCCCAACGTGGGGCTCGAACCCACGACCACGAGTTTAAGAGTCTCGTGCTCTACCGACTGAGCTTGACAGGATACGGTAAGGTTGCTTTAATTACACTAAACTCATATATCGTAAAGCTTCCAATGAAAAGAATGAAAAAAATTTCTTACTAGCATACTTTTTCAACGCATGAAATTTCTGTTGTATTTTAATATCCTGCATTCTTTACTTTGATAAACTCAGTTTTATATAATAGAGATTTGAAAATATAAAACAAAAATGTAACGCCCTACATGTAACACGAACGTGAGGTCCCGAAACGAATAGTCTTGTTCTCTACTGACTGTGCTAGGCGGGTGAAAACAAAGACTTCTTGATAGCATTAAGTACATAAAGCTCAAAGCTATAAAGAAGAATGAAATTACTCATTTGCACCAACATGATATTTTGATTCATAATATTCTTGTTGTATTTTCATATCGTGTGTATCCTTTACTTTGATATAATTAGTACATTATTATAAATAATTCAAAATATAAAAGAGAAATTTATAGCCCAAAGTGGGGCTCGAACTCACGATGCCGAAGTTAAAAATTCGTGCTCGACCGTCTGAGCTAGAAGGTCGCACGCATTGATGTCTTGATAACGCTGATCTGATATATCTCAAAGCTTCCAAAATGAATGATTTTTACCATCGTACTGTTCCCAAGGATAAAATTCCTGTTGTATTTCCATACCTCTCTTGCCTTCTTTACTGTGATAAACTCAGTACATTGTTATAGATATTTCAAAATATAAAATAGAAATATATCACACAACGAGGGGATTGAACCCAAAACACCGAGATTAAAAGTCTCGTGCTCTATGGAGTGAGCTTATCCGGGCATCAACATTAATGTCTTAATAGCACTAAACGCATATATCTCAAAGCTTCCAATGAAAAAAAATTAAAACTTATATTTAGTAGGGCGCATTTTCTAAGGATGAAATTTCTGTTGTGTAATCATATCCAGCATTCTTTACTATTGTAAACTCAGTGCATTGCTTTAGATAATTCAAAACATAAAAGAGTAAAATATCCTTCAACGTAGGGCTTGAACACACAATCCAGATATTAATAGTCTCGTTATCTACTGACTGTGCTAGGCTGTTGACAACAGAGACGTGTTGATAGCATTAAACGCATAGAACTCAAAACTTTGAAGAAGGTTGAAATTAAAACTTATATTCACCAGATGCTATGTCGATTGATGAAATTTCTGTTGTATTTTCATATCGTGTATCATCTACTTTGATTTATTTAGTACATTAATATAGGTATTTCAAAATAAAAACAGCGATTCATCGCCTCAAATGAGGGTCGAGCTACCAATTCCGAGGTTAACACTCTCTTGCACGACCGACTAAGCTAGCTGGTTGACAACACAGTGGTTTTAATAACGCTGTTCTCTTATATCTCAAAGCTTCCAAGAAGAATTATTTTTACCAGCTTACTAGTTCCAAAAATAAAATATATCTGTTGTATTTTCATATCCTGCATTCTTTACTCAGATAACCTCAGTACATTGTTATAGGGATTTCAAAATATAAATATATCGCCCAACGTGGGGCTCGAACCCACGACCCCGAGATTAAGAGTCTCGTGCTCTACCGACTGAGCTAGCCGGGCGTCAACAACAACGTCATGATAACACTAAACGCATATATCTCAAAGCTTCCAATAAAAGTTAAATTCAAACTTATTCTTACCAGCGTACTTTCTCTAAGGATGAAATATCTGTTGTGTTTTCATATTCTGCATTCCTTACTCTTACAAACTCAGTACTTTTTTATAGAGATTTCAAAATATAAAGAGAAAATGGTCGTTCAACGTGGAACTCGATCAAACAGTCCTAATACTGGTAGTCATGGTATCTACTGACTGTGCTAGTCGAGTGATGACATATACGTCTTTATGGCATTAAACACATAAAACGAAAAGCTTTAAAGAAGAATGAAATTAAAACTTATTTACGCTAGCCTGCTATTTTGATTCATAAAATTACTGTTGTATTTTTATATCATTTATCATTTACTTTGATTTACTTAGTACATTATTAAAGTTATTTGAAAATATAAAGCAGAAATTCAACGTAGCACTCGAACAACTCATCATTCCGAGTTTAAGAGTCTCGTGCTCGACAAACTGAGCTAGCTGGTTGACAACAAAGAAGTCTTGATAACGCTGATCCCAAATATATCAAAGCTTCCAAGAAGAATTAATTTTACCAGCTTACTATTTCCGAGGATAAAATTTCTGTTGTATTTTCATATCCTCCATCCTTTACTCCGATAACCTCAGTATATTGTTATGGAGATTTTAAAATAAAAAAGAGAAATTCGCCGCCCAACGTGGGGCTCGAACACACGTCCCCGAGATTAAGAGTCTCGTGTTGTACCGACTGAACTAGCCGGGCTACGGTAAGGTTGCTTTAATTACACTAAACTCATATATCGCAAAGCTTCCAATGAAAAAAAATGAAATAAAAAAATTTCTTACTAGCATAGTTTTTCATCGCATGAAATTTCTGTTGTATTTTAATATCCTGCATTCTTTACTTTGATAAACTCAGTTTTATATAATAGAGATTTGAAAATATAAAACAAAATTATAACGCCCTACATGTAACACGAACGTGCGGTCCCGAAACGAATAGTCTTGTTCTCTACTGACTGTGCTAGGCGGGTGAAAACAAAGACTTCTTGATAGCATTAAGCACATAAAACTCAAAGCTATAAAGAAGAATGAAATTAATTCTCATTTGCACCAACATGATATTTTGATTCATACATACCAACATGATATTTTGATTCCTGTTGTATTTTCATATCGTGTGTATCCTTTACTTTCTATAATTAGTACATTATTATAAATATTTCAAAATATAAAAGAGAATTTCAGAGCCCAATGTGGGGTTCGAACTCACAATGCGGAAGTTAAAAATTCGTGCTCGTCCGTCTGAGCTAGAAGGTCGCACACATTGATGTCTTGATAACGCTGAAATGATATATCTCAAAGCTTCCAAAATGAATGATTTTTACCATCGTACTGTTCCCAAGGATAAAATTCCTGTTGTATTTCCATACCTCTTTTGCATTCTTTACTGTGATAAACTCAGTACATTGTTATAGATATTTCAAAATATCAAATAGAAATATATCACGCAACGAGGGGATTGAACCCAAAACACCGAGATTAAAAGTCTCGTGCTCTATGGAGTGAGCTTATCCGGGCATCAACATTAATGTCTTAATAGCACTAAACGCATATATCTCAAAGCTTCCAATGAAAAATAAATTAAAACTTATATTTAGTAGGGCGCATTTTCTAAGGATGAAATTTCTGTTGTGTAATCATATCCACAGCATTCTTTACTATTATAAACTCATAACATTGCTTTAGAGAATTCAAAACATAAAAGAGTAAAATATCCTTCAACGTGGGACTTGAACACACAGTCCAGATATTAATAGTCTCGTTATCTACTGACTGTGCTAGGCGGGTGAAAACACAGACGCCTTGATAGCATTAAACGCATAGAACTCAAAGCTTTGAAAAAGGTTGAAATTAAAACTTATTTTTACCAGATGTGCTATTTCGATTGATGAAATTTCTGTTGTATTTTCATATCGTGTATCATTTACTTTGATTTATGTAGTACATTAATATAGGTATTTCAAAATAAAAACAGCAAGTCATCGCCTCATATGAGGCGAGAACTCACGATTCCGAGGTTAACACTCTCTTGCTCGACCGACTGACCTAGCTGGTTGACAACACAGTGGTTTTAATAACGCTCATCTCTTATATCTCAAAGCTTCCAAGAAGAATTATTTTTACCACCTTACTAGTTCCAAAAATAAATAATCTGTTGTATTTTCATATCGTGTATCATTTACTTTGATTTATTTAGTACATTATTCTAGGTATTTCAAAATAAAAACTCCAACTCTTCGCCTCAAATGAGGGTCGAGCTAACAATTCCGAGGTTAACACTCTCTTGCACGACCGACTGAGCTAGCTGGTTGACAACACAGTGGTTTTAATAACGCTGTTCTCTTATATCTCAAAGCTTCCAAGAAGAATTATTTTTACCAGCTTACTAGTTCCAAAAATAAAATATATCTGTTGTATTTTCATATCCTGCATTCTTTACTCAGATAACCTCAGTACATTGTTATAGGGATTTCAAAATATAAATATATCGCCCAACGTGGGGCTCGAACCCACGACCCCGAGATTAAGAGTCTCGTGCTCTACCGACTGAGCTAGCCGGGCGTCAACAACAACGTCATGATAACACTAAACGCATATATCTCAAAGCTTCCAATAAAAGTTAAATTCAAACTTATTCTTACCAGCGTACTTTCTCTAAGGATGAAATATCTGTTGTGTTTTCATATCCTGCATTCCTTACTCTTACAAACTCAGTACTTCTTTATAGAGATTTCAAAATATAAAAGAGAAAAAGGTCGTTCAACGTGGGACTCGAACACACAGTCCTAATAGTGATAGTCATGGTATCTACTGACTGTGCTAGTCGAGTGATGACATATACGTCTTTATGTCATTAAACACATAAAACTCAAAGCTTTAAAGAAGAATGAAATTAAAACTTATTTACGCTAGCCTGCTATTTTGATTCATAAAATTACTGTTGTATTTTTATATCATTTATCATTTACTTTGATTTACTTAGTACATTATTAAAGTTATTTGAAAATATAAAGCAGAAATTCAACGTAGCACTCGAACAACTCATCATTCCGAGTTTAAGAGTCTCGTGCTCGACAAACTGAGCTAGCTGGTTGACAACAAAGAAGTCTTGATAACGCTGATCCCAAATATATCAAAGCTTCCAAGAAGAATTAATTTTACCAGCTTACTATTTCCGAGGATAAAATTTCTGTTGTATTTTCATATCCTCCATCCTTTACTCCGATAACCTCAGTATATTGTTATGGAGATTTCAAAATAAAAAAGAGAAATACGTCGCCCAACGTGGGGCTCGAACCCACGACCCCGAGATTAAGAGTCTCGCGCTCTACCGACTGAGCTAGCCGGGCTACGGTAAGGTTGCTTTAATTATACTAAACTCATATATCGTAAAGCTTCCAATGAAAAAAATGAAATAAAAAAATTTCTTACTAGCATAGTTTTTCAACGCATGAAATTTCTGTTGTATTTTAATATCCTGCATTCTTTACTTTGATAAACTCAGTTTTATATAATAGAGATTTGAAAATATAAAACAAAAATGTAACGCCCTACATGTAACACGAACGTGCGATCCCGAAAAGAATAGTCTTGTTCTCTACTGACTGTGCTAGGCGGGTGAAAACAAAGACTTCTTGATAGCATTCAGCACATAAAACTCAAAGCTATAAAGAAGAATGAAATTAATACTCATTTGCACCAACATGATATTTTGATTCATACATACCAACATGATATTTTGATTCCTGTTGTATTTTCATATCGTGTGTATCCTTTACTTTGATATAAGTAGTACATTATTATAAATATTTCAAAATATAAAAGAGAATTTTAGAGCCTAATGTGGGGTTCGAACTCACGATGCGGAAGTTAAAAATTCGTGCTCGTCCGTCTGAGCTAGAAGGTCGCACACATTGATGTCTTGATAACGCTGATCTGATATATCTCAAAGCTTCCAAAACGAATTATTTTTACCATCCTACTGTTCCCAAGGATAAAATTCCTGTTGTATTTCCATACCTCTTTTGCATTCTTTACTGTGATAAACTCAGTACATTGTTATAGAGATTTCAAAATATAAAATAGAAATACATCACGCAACGATGGGATTGAACCCAAAACACCGAGATTAAAAGTCTCGTGCTCTAAGGAGTGAGCTTATCCGGGCATCAACATTAACGTCTTAATAGCACTAAACGCATATATCTCAAAGCTTACAATGAAAAATAAATTAAAACTTATATTTAGTAGGGCGCATTTTCTAAGGATGAAATTTCTGTTGTGTAATCATATCCACAGCATTCTTTACTATTATAAACTCATAACATTGCTTTAGAGAACTCAAAACATAAAAGAGTAAAATATCCTTCAACGTGGGACTTGAACACACAGTCCAGATATTAATAGTCTCGTTATCTACTGACTGTGCTAGGTGGGTGAAAACACAGACGCCTTTATAGTTAAACGCATAGAACTCAAAGCTTTGAAGAAGGTTGAAATTAAAACTTATTTTTACCAGATGTGCTATTTCGATTGATGAAATTTCTGTTGTATTTTCATATCGTGTATCATTTACTTTGATTTATGTAGTACATTAATATAGGTATTTCAAAATAAAAACAGCAAGTCATCGCCTCATATGAGGCGAGAACTCACGATTCCGAGGTTAACACTCTCTTGCTCGACCAACTGAGCTAGCTGGTTGACAACACAGAGGTTTTAATAACGCTGTTCTCTTATATCTCAAAGCTTCCAAGAAGAATTATTTTTACCAGCTTACTAGTTCCAAAAATAAAATATATCTGTTGTATTTTCATATCCTGCATTCTTTACTCAGATAACCTCAGTACATTGTTATAGGGATTTCAAAATATAAATATATCGCCCAACGTGGGGCTCGAACCCACGACCCCGAGATTAAGAGTCTCGTGCTCTACCGACTGAGCTAGCCGGGCGTCAACAACAACGTCATGATAACACTAAACGCATATATCTCAAAGCTTCCAATAAAAGTTAAATATTCAAACTTATTCTTATCAGTGTACTTTCTCTAAGAATGAAATATCTGTTGTGTTTTCATATCCTGCAATCCTTACTCTTACAAACTCAGTACTTCTTTATAGAGATTTCAAAATATAAAAGAGAAAAAGGTCGTTCAACGTGGGACTCGAACACACAGTCCTAATAGTGATAGTCATGGTATCTACTGACTGTGCCAGTCGAGTGATAACATATACGTCTTTATGTCATTAAACACATAAATCTCAAAGCTTTAAAGAAGAATGAAATTAAAACTTATTAACGCTAGCCTATTATTTTGATTCATAAAATTACTGTTTTTTTCATATCATGTATCATTTACTTTGATTTACTTAGTACATTATTAAAGGTATTTGAAAATATGAAGCAGAAATTCAATGTAGCACTCGAACAACTCATTATTTTGAGGTTAAGAGTCTCGTGCTCGACAAACTGAGCTAGCTGGTTGACAACAAAGAAGTCTTGATAACGCTGATCCCAAATATCTCAAAGCTTCCAAGAAGAATTAATTTTACCAGCTTACTATTTCCGAGGATAAAATTTCTGTTGTATTTTCATATCCTCCATCCTTTACTCCGATAACCTCAGTATATTGTTATGGAGATTTCAAAATAAAAAAGAGAAATTCTCCGCCCAACGTGGGGCTCGAACCCACGACCCCGAGATTAAGAGTCTCGTGCTCTACCGACTGAGCTAGCCGGGCTACGGTAAGGTTGCTTTAATTACACTAAACTCATATATCGCAAAGCTTCCAATGAAAAAAAATGAAATAAAAAAATTTCTTACTAGCATAGTTTTTTATCGCATGAAATTTCTGTTGTATTTTAATATCCTGCATTCTTTACTTTGATAAACTCAGTTTTATATAATAGAGATTTGAAAATATAAAACAAAAATATAACGCCCTACATGTAACACGAACGTGCGGTCCCGAAACGAATAGTCTTGTTCTCTACTGACTGTGCTAGGCGGGTGAAAACAAAGACTTCTTGATAGCATTAAGCACATAAAACTCAAAGCTATAAAGAAGAATGAAATTAATACTCATTTGCACCAGCATGATATTTTGATTCATAATATTCCTGTTGTATTTTCATATCAGGTATCCTTTACTTTGATATAATTAGTACATTATTATAAATAATTCAAAATATAAAAGAGAAATTCATAGCCCAATGTGGGGTTCGAACTCACGATGCGGAAGTTAAAAATTCGTGCTCGTCCGTCTGAGCTAGAAGGTCGCACACATTGATGTCTTGATAACGCTGATCTGATATATCTCAAAGCTTCCAAAACGAATTATTTTTACCATCCTACTGTTCCCAAGGATAAAATTCCTGTTGTATTTCCATACCTCTTTTGCATTCTTTACTGTGATAAACTCAGTACATTGTTATAGAGATTTCAAAATATAAAATAGAAATATATCACGCAACGAGGGGATTGAACCCAAAACACCGAGATTAAAAGTCTCGTGCTCTAGTGAGTGAGCTTATCCGGGCATCAACATTAACGTCTTAATAGCACTAAACGCATATATCTCAAAGCTTACAATGAAAAATAAATTAAAACTTATATTTTGTAGTTCGCATTTTCTAAGGATGAAATTTCTGTTGTGTAATCATATCCACAGCATTCTTTACTATTATAAACTCATAACATTGCTATAGATAATTCAAAACATAAAAGAGTAAAATACCCTTCAACGTGGGGATTGAACAAACAGTCCAGATATTAATAGTATCGTTATCTAATGACTGTGCTAGGCGGTTGAAAACACAGACGCCTTGATAGCATTAAACGCATAGAACTCAAAGCTTTGAAAAAGGTTGAAATTAAAACTTATTTTTACCAGATGTGCTATTTCGATTGATGAAATTTCTGTTGTATTTTCATATCGTGTATCATTTACTTTGATTTATGTAGTACATTAATATAGGTATTTCAAAATAAAAACAGCAAGTCATCGCTTCATATGAGGCGAGAACTCACGATTCCGAGGTTAGCACTCTCTTGCTCGACCGACTGACCTAGCTGGTTGACAACACAGTGGTTTTAATAACGCTCATCTCTTATATCTCAAAGCTTCCAAGAAGAATTATTTTTACCAGCTTACTAGTTCCAAAAATAAAATATATCTGTTGTATTTTCATATCCTGCATTCTTTACTCAGATAACCTCAGTACATTGTTATAGGGATTTCAAAATATAAATATATCGCCCAACGTGGGGCTCGAACCCACGACCCCGAGATTAAGAGTCTCGTGCTCTACCGACTGAGCTAGCCGGGCGTCAACAACAACGTCATGATAACACTAAACGCATATATCTCAAAGATTCCAATAAAAGTTAAATTCAAACTTATTCTTACCAGCGTACTTTCTCTAAGGATGAAATATCTGTTGTGTTTTCATATTCTGCATTCCTTACTCTTACAAACTCAGTACTTCTTTATAGAGATTTCAAAATAAAAAAGAGAAAAAGGTCGTTCAACGTGGGACTCGAACACACAGTCCTAATACTGATAGTCATGGTATTTACTGACTGTGCTAGTCGAGTTATGACATATACGTCTTTATGTCATTAAACACATAAAACTCAAAGCTATAAAGAAGAATGAAATTAAAACTTATTTACGCTAGACTGCTATTTTGATTCATAAAATTACTGTTTTTTTTCATATCATGTATCATTTACTTTGATTTACTTAGTACATTATTAAAGGTATTTGAAAATATAAAGCAGAAATTCAATGTAGCACTCGAACTCATTATTCCTAGGTTAAATGTCTCGTGCTCGACAAACTGAACTAGCTGGCGGACAACACAGAGGTCTTGATAACGCTGATCCCAAATATCTCAAAGCTTCCATGAAGAATTAATTTTACCAGCTTACTATTTCCGAGGATAAAATTTCTGTTGTATTTTCATATCCTCCATCCTTTACTCCGATAACCTCAGTATATTGTTATGGAGAATTCAAAATAAAAAAGAGAAATTCTCCGCCCAACGTGGGGCGCGAACCCACGACCCCGAGATTAAGAGTCTCGTGCTCTACCGACTGAGCTAGCCGGGCTACGGTAAGGTTGCTTTAATTACACTAAACTCATATATCGCAAAGCTTCCAGTGAATAAAAATGAAATAAAAAAATTTCTTACTAGCATAGTTTTTCATCGCATGAAATTTCTGTTGTATTTTAATATCCTGCATTCTTTACTTTGATAAACTCAGTTTTATATAATAGAGATTGTAAAATATAAAACAAAATTATAACTCCCTACATGTAACACGAACGTGCGGTCCCGAAACGAATAGTCTTGTTCTCTACTGACTGTGCTAGGCGGGTGAAAACAAAGACTTCTTGATAGCATTAAGCACATAAAACTCAAAGCTATAAAGAAGAATGAAATTAATACTCATTTGCACCAGCATGATATTTTGATTCATAATATTCCTGTTGTATTTTCATATCGTGTGTATCCTTTACTTTCTATAATTAGTACATTATTATAAATATTTCAAAATATAAAAGAGAATTTCAGAGAACAATGTGGGGTTCGAACTCACGATGCGGAAGTTAAAAATTCGTACTCGTCCGTTTGAGCTAGAAGGTCGCACACATTGATGTCTTGATAACGCTGATCTGATATATCTCAAAGCTTCCAAAATGAATGATTTTTACCATCCTACTGTTCCCAAAGATAAAATTCCTGTTGTATTTCCATACCTCTTTTACATTCTTTACTGTGATAAACTCAGTACATTGTTACAGAGATTTCAAAATATAAAACAGAAATATATCACGCAACGAGGGGATTGAACCCAAAACACCGAGATTAAAAGTCTCGTGCTCTATGGAGTGAGCTTATCCGGGCATCAACATTATCGTCTTAATAGCACTAAACGCATATATCTCAAAGCTTACAATGAAAAATAAATTAAAACTTATATTTAGTAGGGCGCATTTTCTAAGGATGAAATTTCTGTTGTGTAATCATATCCACAGCATTCTTTACTATTATAAACTCATAACATTGCTTTAGAGAATTCAAAACATAAAAGAGTAAAATATCCTTCAACGTGGGACTTGAACACACAGTCCAGATATTAATAGTCTCGTTATCTACTGACTGTGCTAGGCGGGTGAAAACACAGACGCCTTGATAGCATTAAACGCATAGAACTCAAAGCTTTGAAAAAGGTTGAAATTAAAACTTATTTTTACCAGATGTGCTATTTCGATTGATGAAATTTCTGTTGTATTTTCATATCGTGTATCATTTACTTTGATTTATGTAGTACATTAATATAGGTATTTCAAAATAAAAACAGCAAGTCATCGCCTCATATGAGGCGAGAACTCACGATTCCGAGGTTAACACTCTCTTGCTCGACCGACTGACCTAGCTGGTTGACAACACAGTGGTTTTAATAACGCTCATCTCTTATATCTCAAAGCTTCCAAGAAGAATTATTTTTACCAGCTTACTAGTTCCAAAAATAAAATATATCTGTTGTATTTTCATATCCTGCATTCTTTACTCAGATAACCTCAGTACATTGTTATAGGGATTTCAAAATATAAATATATCGCCCAACGTGGGGCTCGAACCCACGACCCCGAGATTAAGAGTCTCGTGCTCTACCGACTGAGCTAGCCGGGCGTCAACAACAACGTCATGATAACACTAAACGCATATATCTCAAAGCTTCCAATAAAAGTTAAATTCAATCTTATTCTTACCAGCGTACTTTTTCTAAGGATGAAATATCTGTTGTGTTTTCATATCCTGCATTCCTTACTTTTACAAACTCAGTACTTCTTTATAGAGAGTTCAAAATATAAAAAGGTCGTTCAACGTGGGACTCAAACACACAGTCCTAATACTGATAGTCATGTTATCTACTGACTGTGCTAGTCGAGTGATGACATATACGTCTTTATGGCATTAAACACATAAAACTCAAAGCTTTAAAGAAGAATGAAATTAAAACTTATTTACGCTAGCCTGCTCTTTTGATTCATAAAATTACTGTTGTATTTTCATATCATTTATCATTTACATTGATATACTTAGTACATTATTAAAGGTATTTGAAAATATAAAGCAGAAATTCAATGTAGCACTCGAACTCATTATTCCTAGGTTAACAGACTCGTGCTCGACAAACTGAGATAGCTGGTTGACAACAAAGAAGTCTTGATAACGCTGATCCCAAATATCTCAAAGCTTCCAAGAAGAATTAATTTTACCAGCTTACTATTTCCGAGGATAAAATTTCTGTTGTGTAATCATATCCAGCATTCTTTACTATTATAATCTCAGTACATTGCTTTAGAGAATTCAAAACAAAAAAGTGTAAAACATCCTTCAACGTGGTGCTTGAACTTACAGTCTAGATATTAATAGTCTCGTTATCTACTGACTGTGCTTGGCGGGTGACAACACAGACGTCTTGATAGCATTAAACGCATGGAACTCAAAGCTTTGAAGAAGGTTGAAATTAACACTTATTTTCACCAGATGCTATTTCGATTGATGAAGTTTCTGTTGTATTTTCATATCGTGTATCATTTACATTGATTTATTTAGTACATTAAGATAGGTATTTCAAAATAAAAACAGCAATTCATCGCCTTATATGAGGCGAGAATTCAAGATTCCGAGGTTAAAAATCTCTTGCTCTACCGACAGAGCTAGCTGGTTGACAACACATTGGTTTTATAATAACGCTGATCTCTTATATCTCAAAGCTTCCAAGAAGAATTATTTTTACCAGCTTACTAGTTCCAAAAATAAAATATCTGTTGCATTTTCATATCCTGCATTCTTTACTCAGAAAACCTCAGTACATTGTTATAGGGATTTCAAAATATAAATATATCGCCCAACGTGGGGCTCGAACCCACGACCACGAGATTAAGAGTCTCGTGCTCTACAGACTGAGCTAGCCGGGTGTCAACAAAAACGTGATGATAACACTAAACGCAGATATCTCAAAGCTTCCAATAAAAGTTAAAATTAATCTTATTTTTACCAGCGTAATTTCTCTAAGGATGAAATTTCTGTTGTGTTTTCATATCCTGCATTCCTTACTCTTCAAAACTCTGTACTTTTTTATAGAGATTTCAAAATATAAAAGAGAAAAAGGTCGTTCAACGTGGAACTCGAAGAAACAGTCCTAATAATGGTAGTTATGATATCTACTGACTATGCTAGTCGAGAAATGACTTAGACGTCTTTATGGCAATAAACACATAAAACTCAAGGCTGTAAAGAAGAATGAAATTAAAACATATTTACGCCAGCATGCTATTTTGATTCATAAAATTATGTGTTGTATTTTCATATCATTTAACATTTACTTTGATTTACTTAGTACATTATTAAAGGTATTTGAAAATATAAAGCAGAAATTCAACGTAGCACTCGAACAAATCATTATTCCGAGGTTTAGAGTCTCGTGCTCGACAAACTGAGCTAGCTGGTTGACAACAAAGAAGTTTTGATAACGCTGATCCCAAATATCTCAAAGCTTCCAAGAAGAATTAATTTTACCAGCTTACTATTTCCGAGGATAAAATTTCTGTTGTATTTTCATATCCTCCATCCTTTACTCCGATAACCTCAGTACATTGTTATGGAGATTTCAAAATAAAAAAGAGAAATACGTCGCCCAACGTTGGGCTCGAACCCACGACCCCGAGATTAAGAGTCTCGTGCTCTACCGTCTGAGCTAGCCGGGCTACGGTAAGGTTGCTTTAATTATACTAAACTCATATATCGTAAAGCTTCCAATGAAAAAAATGAAATAAAAAAATTTCTTACTAGCTTAGTTTTTCAACGCATGAAATTTCTGTTGTATTTTAATATCCTGCATTCTTTACTTTGATAAACTCAGTTTTATATAATAGAGATTTGAAAATATAAAACAAAAATGTACCGCCCTACATGTAACACGAACGTGCGATCCCGAAACGAATAGTCTTGTTCTCTACTGACTGTGCTAGGCGGGTGAAAACAAAGACTTCTTGATAGCATTAAGTACATAAAACTCAAAGCTATAAAGAAGAATGAAATTAATACTCATTTGCACCAACATGATATTTTGATTCATACATACCAACATGATATTTTGATTCCTGTTGTATTTTCATATCAGGTATCCTTTACTTTGATATAATTAGTACATTATTATAAATAATTCAAAATATAAAAGAGAAATTCATAGCCCAATGTGGGGCTCGAACTCACGAAGCCGAAGTTAAAAATTCGTGCTCGTCCGTCTGAGCTAGAAGGTCGCACACATTGATGTCTTGATAACGCTGAAATGATATATCTCAAAGCTTCCAAAATCAATGATTTTTACCATCGTACTGTTCCCAAGGATAAAATTCCTGTTGTATTTCCATACCTCTCTTGCCTTCTTTACTGTGATAAACTCAGTACATTGTTATAGATATTTCAAAATATAAAATAGAAATATATCACGCAACTAGGGGATTGAACCCAAAACACCGAGATTAAAAGTCTCGTGCTCTAGTGAGTGAGCTTATCCGGGCATCAACACTAACGTCTTAATAGCACTAAACGCATATAACTCAAAGCTTCCAATGAAAAATAAATTAAAACTTATATTTAGTAGGGCGCTTTTTCTAAGGATAAAATTTCTGTTGTGTAATCATATCCAGCATTCTTTACTATTATAAACTCAGTACATTGCTATAGATAATTCAAAACATAAAAGAGTAAAATATCCTTCAACGTGGGGATTGAACAAACAGTCCAGATATTAATAGTATCGTTATCTAATGACTGTGCTATTCGGGTGACAACACAGACGTCTTGATAGCATTAAACGCATAGAACTCAAAGCTTTGAAGAAGGTTGAAATTAAAACTTATTTTTACCAGATGTGCTATTTCGATTGATGAAATTTCTGTTGTATTTTCATATCGTGTATCATCTACTTTGATTTATTTAGAACATTAATATAGGTATTTCAAAATAAAAACAGTAAGTCATCGCCTCATATAAGGCGAAAACTCACGATTCCGTGGTTAACACTCTCTTGCTCGACCGACTGACCTAGCTGGTTGACAACACAGTGGTTTTATAATAACGCTCATCTCTAATATCTCAAAGCTTCCAAGAAGAATTATTTTTATTAGCTTACTAGTTCCAAAAATAAATAATCTGTTGTATTTTCATATCGTGTATCATTTACTTTGATTTATTTAGTACATTATTCTAGGTATTTCAAAATAAAAACTGCAACTCTTCGCCTCAAATGAGGGTCGAGCTACCAATTCCGAGGTTAACACTCTCTTGCACGACCGACTGAGTTAGCTGGTTGACAAAACACAGTGTTTTTAATAACGCTGTTCTCTTATTCCTCAAAGCTTCCAAGAAGAATTATTTTTACCAGCTTACTAGTTTAAAAAATAAAATATCTGTTGTATTTTCATATCCTGCGTTCTTTACTCACAGATAACCAAAGTACATTGTTACAGGGATTTCAAGATATAAATATATCGCCCTACGTGGGGCTCGAACCCACGCCCCCGAGATTTAGAGTCTCGTGCTCTACCGACTGAGCTAGCCGGGCGTCAACAACAACGTCATGATAACACTAAACGCATATATCTCAAAGCTTCCAATAAAAGTTAAATATTCAAACTTATTCTTACCAGTGTACTTTCTCTAAGGATGAAGTATCTGTTGTGTTTTCATATCCTGCAATCCTTACTCTTACAAACTCAGTACTTCTTTATAGAGATTTCAAAATATAAAAGAGAAAAAGGTCGTTCAACGTGGGACTCGAACACACAGTCCTAATAGTGATAGTCATGGTATCTACTGACTGTGCTAGTCGAGTGATAACATATACGTCTTTATGTCATTAAATAAATAAAACTCAAAGCTTTAAAGAAGAATGAAATTAAAACTTATTTACGCTAGCCTGCTATTTTGATTCATAAAATTACTGTTTTTTTTCATATCATGTATCATTTACTTTGATTTACTTAGTACATTATTAAAGGTATTTGAAAATATAAAGCAGAAATTCAATGTAGCACTCGAACTCATTATTCCTAGGTTAAGAGTCTCGTGCTCGACAAACTGAACTAGCTGGCTGACAACACAGAGGTCTTGATAACGCTGATCCCAAATATCTCAAAGCTTCCAAGAAGAATTAATTTTACCAGCTTACTATTTCCGAGGATAAAATTTCTGTTGTATTTTCATATCCTCCATCCTTTACTCCGATAACCTCAGTATATTGTTATGGAAATTTCAAAATAAAAAAGAGAAATTCTCCGCCCAACGTGGGGCTCGAACCCACGACCCCGAGATTAAGAGTCTCGTGCTCTACCGACTGAGCTAGCCGGGCTACGGTAAGGTTGCTTTAATTACACTAAACTCATATATCGCAAAGCTTCCAGTGAATAAAAATGAAATAAAAAAATTTCTTACTAGCATAGTTTTTCATCGCATGAAATTTCTGTTGTATTTTAATATCCTGCATTCTTTACTTTGATAAACTCAGTTTTATATAATAGAGATTTGAAAATATAAAACAAAATTATAACGCCCTACATGTAACACGAACGTGCGGTCCCGAAACGAATAGTCTTGTTCTCTACTGACTGTGCTAGGCGGGTGAAAACAAAGACTTCTTGATAGCATTAAGCACATAAAACTCAAAGCTATAAAGAAGAATGAAATTAATACTCATTTGCACCAGCATGATATTTTGATTCATAATATTCCTGTTGTATTTTCATATCGTGTGTATCCTTTACTTTCTATAATTAGTACATTATTATAAATATTTCAAAATATAAAAGAGAATTTCAGAGAACAATGTGGGGTTCGAACTCACGATGCGGAAGTTAAAAATTCGTGCTCGTCCGTTTGAGCTAGAAGGTCGCACACATTGATGTCTTGATAACGCTGATCTGATATATCTCAAAGCTTCCAAAATGAATGATTTTTACCATCCTACTGTTCCCAAAGATAAAATTCCTGTTGTATTTCCATACCTCTTTTGCATTCTTTACTGTGATAAACTCAGTACATTGTTACAGAGATTTCAAAATATAAAACAGAAATATATCACGCAACGAGGGGATTGAACCCAAAACACCGAGATTAAAAGTCTCGTGCTCTATGGAGTGAGCTTATCCGGGCATCAACATTATCGTCTTAATAGCACTAAACGCATATATTTCAAAGCTTACAATGAAAAATAAATTAAAACTTATATTTAGTAGGGCGCATTTTCTAAGGATGAAATTTCTGTTGTGTAATCATATCCACAGCATTCTTTACTATTATAAACTCATAACATTGCTTTAGAGAATTCAAAACATAAAAGAGTAAAATATCCTTCAACGTGGGACTTGAACACACAGTCCAGATATTAATAGTCTCGTTATCTACTGACTGTGCTAGGCGGGTGAAAACACAGACGCCTTGATAGCATTAAACGCATAGAACTCAAAGCTTTGAAAAAGGTTGAAATTAAAACTTATTTTTACCAGATGTGCTATTTCGATTGATGAAATTTCTGTTGTATTTTCATATCGTGTATCATTTACTTTGATTTATGTAGTACATTAATATAGGTATTTCAAAATAAAAAAGAAATTCATCGCCCAACGTGGGGCTCGAACCCACGACTCCAGAGATTAAAAGTCGTGCTCGACCGACTGAGCTACAAGCTGGCACGCATTGATGTCATGATAACACTAAACGCATATATCTCAAAGCTTCCAATAAAAGTTAAATATTGAAACTTATTCTTATCAGCGTACTTTCTCTAAGGATGAAATATCTGTTGTGTTTTCATATACTGCATTCCTTTACTTCTTACAAATTCATTACTGCTTGCTTATAGAGATTTAAAATATAATATAAGAGAAAAGGTCAAGGTCGTTCAACGTGGGTACTGGACCACGCAGTCCCTTAATACTGATAGTCATGGTATCTACTGACTGTGCTAGTCGAGTGATAACATATACGTCTTTATATGTCATTAAACACATAAAACTCAAAGCTTTAAAGAAGAATGAAATTAAAACTTATTTACGCTAGCCTGCTATTTTGATTCATAAAATTACTGTTTGTATTTTCATATCATGTATCATTT
>CM057821.1:74234033-74441879 GCA_030067965.1 Latrodectus elegans | reverse complement strand
AAATAAAAGAGAAATTCTCCTCCCAACGTGGGGTTCGAACCCACGACCCCGAGATTAAGAGTCTCGTTCTCTACCGACTGAACTAGCCGGGCTACGGTAAAGTTGCTTTAATTACACTAAACTCATATATCGCAAAGCTTCCAGTGAAAAAAATGAAATAAAAAATTTCTTACTAGCATAGTTTTTCATCGCATGAAATTTCTGTTGTATTTTAATATCCTGCATTCTTTACTTTGATAAACTCAGTTTTATATAATAGAGATTTGAAAATATAAAACAAAATTATAACGCCCTACATGTAACACGAACGTGCGGTCCCGAAACGAATAGTCTTGTTCTCTACTGACTGTGCTAGGCGGGTGAAAACAAAGACTTCTTGATAGCATTAAGCACATAAAACTCAAAGCTATAAAGAAGAATGAAATTAATACTCATTTGCACCAACATGATATTTTGATTCATAATATTCCTGTTGTATTTTCATATCGTGTGTATCCTTTACTTTCTATAATTAGTACATTATTATAAATATTTCAAAATATAAAAGAGAATTTCAGAGCCCAATGTGGGGTTCGAACTCACGATGCGGAAGTTAAAAATTCGTGCTCGTCCGTCTGAGCTAGAAGGTCGCACACATTGATGTCTTGATAACGCTGAACTGATATATCTCAAAGCTTCCAAAATGAATGATTTTTACCATCCTACTGTTCCCTAGGATAAAATTCCTGTTGTATTTCCATACCTCTTTTGCATTCTTTACTGTGATAAACTCAGTACATTGTTATAGAGATTTCAAAATATAAAATAGAAATATATCACGCAACGAGGGGATTGAACCCAAAACACCGAGATTAAAAGTCTCGTGCTCTAGTGAGTGAGCTTATCCGGGCATCAACATTAACGTCTTAATAGCACTAAACGCATATATCTCAAAGCTTCCAATGAAAAATAAATTAAAACTTATATTTAGTAGGGCGCATTTTCTAAGGATGAAATTTCTGTTGTGTAATCATATCCAGCATTCTTTACTATTATAAACTCATAACATTGCTTTAGAGAATTCAAAACATAAAAGAGTAAAATATCCTTCAACGTGGGGCTTGAACACACAGTCCAGATATTAATAGTCTCGTTATCTACTGACTGTGCTAGGCGGGTGAAAACACAGACGTCTTGATAGCATTAAACGCATAGAACTCAAAGCTTTGAAGAAGGTTGAAATTAAAACATATTTTCACCAGATGCTATTTCGATTGATGAAGTTTCTGTTGTATTTTCATATCGTGTATCATCTACTTTGATTTATTTAGTACATTAATATAGGTATTTCAAAATAAAAGCAGCAAGTCAATCGCCTCATATGAGGCGAAAACTCACGATTCCGAGGTTAACAATCTCTTGCTCGACCAACTGAGCTAGCTGGTTGACAACAGAGAGGTTTTAATAACGCTGATCTCTTATATCTCAAAGCTTCCAAGAAGAATTATTTTTACCAGCTTACTAGTTCCAAAAATAAATAATCTGTTGTATTTTCATATCGTGTATCATTTACTTTGATTTATTTAGTACATTATTCTAGGTATTTCAAAATAAAAACTGCAACTCTTCGCCTCAAATGAGGGTCGAGCTACCAATTCCGAGGTTAACACTCTCTTGCACGACCGACTGAGCTAGCTGGTTGACAACGCAGTGCTTTAATAACGCTGTTCTCTTATATCTCAAAGCTTCCAAGAAGAATTATATTTACCAGCTTACTAGTTTAAAAAATAAAATATCTGTTGTATTTTCATATCCTGCGTTCTTTACTCAGATAACCTCAGTACATTGTTATAGGGATTTCAAAATATAAATATATCGCCCAACGTGGGGCTCGAACCCACGACCCCGAGATTAAGAGTCTCGTGCTCTACCGACTGAACTAGCCGGGCGTCAACAACAACGTCATGATAACACTAAAAGCATACATCTCAAAGCTTCCAATAAAAGTTAAATTCAATCTTATTCTTACCAGCGTACTTTCTCTAAGGATGAAATTTCTGTTGTGTTTTCATATCCTGCATTCCTTACTCTTACAAACTCAGTACTTCTTTATAGAGATTTCAAAATATAAAAGATGAAAATGTCGTTCAACGTGGGACTCGAAGAAACAGTCCTAATACTGGTAGTCATGGTATCTACTGACTGTGCTAGTCGAGAAATGACATAGACGTCTTTATGGCAATAAACACATAAAACTCAATGCTGTAAAGAAGAATGAAATTAAAACTTATTTACGCCAGCATTCTATTTTGATTCATAAAATTACTGTTGTATTCTCATGTCGTTTATCATTTACTTTGATTTACTTAGTATAATATTAAAGTTATTTGAAAATATAAAGCAGAAATTCAACGTAGCACTCGAACAACTCATTATTCCGAGGTTAAGAGTCTCGTGCTCGACAAACTGAGCTAGCTGGTTGACAACACAGAGGTCTTGATAACGCTGATCCCAAATATCTCAAAGCTTCCAAGAAGAATTAATTTTACCAGCTTACTATTTCCGAGGATAAAATTTCTGTTGTGTAATCATATCCAGCATTCTTTACTATTATAATCTCAGTACATTGCTTTAGAGAATTCAAAACATAAAAGTGTAAAACATCCTTCAACGTGGGGCTTGAACATACAGTCTAGATATTAATAGTCTCGTTATCTACTGACTGTGCTTGGCGGGTGACAACACAGACGTCTTGATGGCATTAAACGCATGGAACTCAAAGCTTTGAAGAAGGTTGAAATTAACACTTATTTTCACCAGATGCTATTTCGATTGATGAAGTTTCTGTTGTATTTTCATATCGTGTATCATTTACGTTGATTTATTTAGTACATTAATATAGGTATTTCAAAATAAAAACAGCAATTCATAACGCCTCATATGAGGCGAGAACTCACGATTCCGAGGTTAACAATCTCTTGCTCGACCGACTGACCTAGCTGGTTGACAACACAGAGGTTTTAATAACGCTGATCTCTTATATCTCAAAGCTTCCAAGAAGAATGAAATTAATACTCATTTGCACCAGCATTATATTTTGATTCATAATATTCCTGTTGTATTTTCATATCGTGTATCATCTACTTTGACTTATTTAGTACATTAATATAGGTATTTCAAAATAAAAACTGCAACTCTTCGCCTCAAAGAGGGTCGAACTACCAATTCCGAGGTTAACACTCTCTTGCACGACCGACTGAGCTAGCTGTTTGACAACACAGTGGTTTTAATAACGCTGTTCTCTTATATCTCAAAGCTTCCAAGAAGAATTATATTTACCAGCTTACTAGTTCCCAAAAATAAAATATCTGTTGTATTTTCATATCCTGCGTTCTTTATTCACAGATAACCACAGTACATTGTTATAGAGATTTCAAAATATAAAAGAGAATTTAAGAGCCCAACGTGGGGCTCGAACCCACGACCCCGAGATTAAGAGTCTCGTGCTCTACCGACTGAGCTAGCCGGGCGTCAACAACAACGTCATGATAACACTAAACGCATATATCTCAAAGCTTCCAATAAAAGTTAAATTCAAACTTATTCTTACCAGCGTACTTTCTCTAAGGATGAAGTATCTGTTGTGTTTTCATATCCTGCATTCCTTACTGTTACAAACTCAGTACTTCTTTTTAGAGATTTCAAAATATAAAAGATGAAAATTTCGTTCAACGTGGGACTCGAACAAACAGTCCTAATACTCGTAATCATGGTATCTACTGACTGTGCTAGTCGAGTGATGACATATACGTCTTTATGGCATTAAACATATAAAACTCAAGGCTTTAAAGAAGAATGAAATTAAAACTTATTTACGCCAGCATGCTATTTTGATTCATAAAATTAGTGTTGCATTCTCATATCATTTATCATTTATTTTGATTTACTTAGTACATTAATATAGGTATTTCAAAATATAAAACAGAAATTCATCGTAGCACTCGAGGCGAGAATTCAAGATTCCGAAGTTAACACTCTTGCTCGACAAACTGAGCTAGCTGGTTGACAACAAAGAAGTCTTGATAACGCTGATCCCAAATATCTCAAAGCTTCCAAGAAGAATTAATTTTACCAGCTTACTATTTCCGAGGATAAAATTTCTGTTGTGTAATCATATCCAGCATTCTTTACTATTATAATCTCAGTACATTGCTTTAGAGAATTCAAACCATAAAAGAGTAAAATATCCTTCAACGTGGGGCTTGAACACACAGTCCAGATATTAATAGTCTCGTTATCTACTGACTGTGCTTGGCGGGTGACAACACAGACGTCTTGATAGCATTAAACGCATGGAACTCAAAGCTTTGAAGAAGGTTGAAATTAAAACTTATTTTACCAGATGCTATTTCGATTGATGAAGTTTCTGTTGTATTTTCATATCGTGTGTCATCTACTTTGATTTATTTAGTACATTAATATAGGTATTTGAAAATAAAAACAGCGATTCATCGCCTCATATGAGGCGAGAATTCAAGATTCCGAGGTTAACAATCTCTTGCTCGACCAACTGAGCTAGCTGGTTGACAACACAGTGGTTTATATATATATATAATAACGCTGATCTCTTATATCTCAAATCTTCCAAGAAGAATGAAATTAAACTTATTTACGCTAGCCTGCTATTTTGATTCATAAAATTACTGTTGTATTTTCATATCATGTATCATTTACTTTGATTTACTTAGTACATTATTAAAGGTATTTCAAAATATAAACTGCAAAATGTAGGGTCGAACTACCATATTCCGAGGTTAAGAGTCTCGTGCTCGACAAAATGAGCTAGCTGGTTGACAACACAGAGGTCTTGATAACGCTGATCCCAAATATCTCAAAGCTTCCATGAAGAATTAATTTTACCAGCTTACTATTTCCGAGGATAAAATTTCTGTTGTATTTTCATATCCTCCATCCTTTACTCCGATAACCTCAGTATATTGTTATGGAGATTTCAAAATAAAAAAGAGAAATTCTCCGCCCAACGTGGGGCTCGAACCCACGACCCCGAGATTAAGAGTCTCGTTCTCTACCGACTGAGCTAGCCGGGCTACGGTAAGGTTGCTTTAATTACACTGAACTCCGATATCTCAAAACTTCCAATGAAAAAAAAATGAAATAAAAAAATTTCTTTCTAGCATAGTTTTTCAGGATGAAATTTCTGTTGTATTTTAATATCCTGCATTCTTTACTTTGATAAACTCAGTTTTATATAATAGAGATTTGAAAATATAAAACAAAATTATAACGCCCTACATGTAACACGAACGTAAGGTCCCGAAACGAATAGTCTTGTTCTCTACTGACTGTGCTAGGCGGGTGAAAACAAAGACTTCTTGATAGCATTAAACACATAAAACTCAAAGCTATAAAGAAGAATGAAATTAATACTCATTTGCACCAGCATGATATTTTGATTCATAATATTCCTGTTGTATTTTCATATCGTGTATCCTTTACTTTATATAATTAGTACATTATTATAAATATTTCAAAATATAAAAGAGAATTTCAGAGCCCAATGTGGGGTTCGAACTCACGATGCGGAAGTTAAAAATTCGTGCTCGTCCGTCTGAGCTAGAAGGTCGCACACATTGATGTCTTGATAACGCTGAACTGATATATCTCAAAGCTTCCAAAATGAATGATTTTTACCATCCTACTGTTCCCAAGGATAAAATTCCTGTTGTATTTCCATACCTCTTTTGCATTCTTTACTGTGATAAACTCAGTACATTGTTATAGAGATTTCAAAATATAAAATAGAAATATATCACGCAACGAGGGGATTGAACCAAAAACACCGAGATTAAAAGTCTCGTGCTCTATGGAGTGAGCTTATCCGGGCATCAACATTAACGTCTTAATAGCACTAAACGCATATATCTCAAAGCTTCCAATGAAAAATAAATTAAAACTTATATTTAGTAGGGCGCATTTTCTAAGGATGAAATTTCTGTTGTGTAATCATATCCAGCATTCTTTACTATTATAAACTCATAACATTGCTTTAGAGAATTCAAACCATAAAAGAGTAAAATATCCTTCAACGTGGGGCTTGAACACACAGTCCAGATATTAATAGTCTCGTTATCTACTGACTGTGCTAGGCGGGTGAAAACACAGACGTCTTGATAGCATTAAACGCATAGAACTCAAAGCTTTGAAGAAGGTTGAAATTAAAACTTATTTTTACCAGATGCTATTTCGATTGATGAAGTTTCTGTTGTATTTTCATATCGTGTATCATCTACTTTGATTTATTTAGTACATTAATATAGGTATTTCAAAATAAAAACAGCGATTCATCGCCTCATATGAGGCGAGAACTCACGATTCCGAGGTTAACACTCTCTTGCTCGACCGACTGACCTAGCTGGTTGACAACACAGTGGTTTTAAAAACGCTGTTCTCTTATATCTCAAAGCTTCCAAGAAGAATTATTTTTACCAGCTTACTAGTTCCAAAAATAAAATATCTGTTGTATTTTCATATCCTGCGTTCTTTACTCACAGATAACCACAGTACATTGTTATAGGGATTTCAAAATATAAATATATCGCCCAACGTGGGGCTCGAACCCACGACCCCGAGATTAAGAGTCTCGTGCTCTACCGACTGAGCTAGCCGGGCGTCAACAACAACGTCATGATAACACTAAACGCATATATCTCAAAGCTTCCAATAAAAGTTAAATTCAAACTTATTCTTACCAGCGTACTTTCTCTAAGGATGAAATTTCTGTTGTGTTTTCATATCCTGCATTCCTTACTCTTGCAAACTCAGTACTTTTTTATAGAGATTTCAAAATATAAAAGAGAAAATGGTCGTTCAACATGGGACTCGAACAATTAGTCCTAATACTGGTAGTCATGGTATCTACTGACTCTGCTAGTCGAGAAATGACTTAGACGTCTTTATGGCAATAAACACATAAAACTCAATGCTGTAAAGAAGAATGAAATTAAAACTTATTTACGCCAGCATTCTATTTTGATTCATAAAATTACTGTTGTATTCTCATATCATTTATCATTTATTTTGATTTACTAAGTACATTATTAAAGGTATTTGAAAATATAAAGCAGAAATTCAACGTAGCACTCGAACAACTCATTATTCCGAGGTTAAGAGTCTCGTGCTCGACAAACTGAGCTAGCTGGTTGACAACACAGAGGTCTTGATAACGCTGATCCCAAATATCTCAAAGCTTCCAAGAAGAATTAATTTTACCAGCTTACTATTTCCGAGGATAAAATTTCTGTTGTGTAATCATATCCAGCATTCTTTACTATTATAATCTCAGTACATTGCTTTAGAGAATTCAAAACATAAAAGTGTAAAACATCCTTCAACGTGGGGCTTGAACACACAGTCTAGATATTAATAGTCTCGTTATCTACTGACTGTGCTTGGCGGGTGACAACACAGACGTCTTGATAGCATTAAACGCATGGAACTCAAAGCTTTGAAGAAGGTTGAAATTAACACTTATTTTCACCAGATGCTATTTCGATTGATGAAGTTTCTGTTGTATTTTCATATCGTGTATCATTTACATTGATTTATTTAGTACATTAATATAGGTATTTCAAAATAAAAACAGCAATTCATCGCCTTATATGAGGCGAGAATTCAAGATTCCGAGGTTAACAATCTCTTGCTCGACCGACTGAGCTAGCTGGTTGACAACAGAGAGGTTTTAATAACGCTGATCTCTTATATATCAAAGCTTCCAAGAAGAATTATTTTTACCAGCTTACTAGTTCCAAAAACAAATAATCTGTTGTATATTCATATCCTGCATTCTTTACTCAGATAACCTCAGTACATTGTTATAGGGATTTCAAAATATAAATATATCGCCCAACGTGGGGCTCGAACCCACGACCCCGAGATTAAGAGTCTCGTGCTCTACCGACTGAGCTAGCCGGGCGTCAGCAACAACGTCATGATAACACTAAACGCATATATCTCAAAGCTTCCAATAAAAGTTAAATTCAAACTTATTCTTACCAGCGTACTTTCTCTAAGGATGAAATATCTGTTGTGTTTTCATATCCTGCATTCCTTACTCTTACAAACTCATTACTTCTTTATAGAGATTTCAAAATATAAAAGATGAAAATGTCGTTCAACGTGGGACTCGAACAAACAGTCCTAATACTGGTAGTCATGGTATCTATTGACTGTGCTAGTCGAGTGATGACATATACGTCTTTATGGCATTAAACACATAAAACTCAAAGCTTTAAAGAAGAATGAAATTAAAACTTATTTACGCTAGCCTGCTATTTTGATTCATAAAACTACTGTTTTTTTCATATCATGTATCATTTACTTTGATTTACTTAGTACATTATTAAAGATATTTGAAAATATAAAGCATAAATTCAATGAAGCACTCGAACTCATTATTCCTAGGTTAAGAGTCTCGTACTCGACAAACTGAGCTAGCTGGCTGACAACACAGAGGTCTTGATAACGCTGATCCCAAATATCTCAAAGCTTCCAAGAAGAATTAATTTTACCAGCTTACTATTTCCGAGGATACAATTTCGGTTGTATTTTCATATCCTCCATCCTTTACTCCGATAACCTCAGTATATTGTTATGCAGATTTCAAAATAAAAAAGAGAAATTCTCCGCCCAACGTGGGGCTCGAACCTACGACCCCGAGATTAAGATACTCGTGCTCTACCGACTGAGCTAGCCGGGCTAAGGTAAGGTTGCTTTAATTGCACTAAACTCATATATCGCAAAGCTTCCAGTGAAAAAAATGAAATAAAAAAATTTCTTACTAGCATAGTTTTTTATCGCATGAAATTTCTGTTGTATTTTAATATCCTGCATTCTTTACTTTGATAAACTCAGTTTTATATAATAGAGATTTGAAAATATAAAACAAAATTATAACGCCCTACATGTAACACGAACGTGCGGTCCCGAAACGAATAGTCTTGTTCTCTACTGACTGTGCTAGGCGGGTGAAAACAAAGACTTCTTGATAGCATTAAGCACATAAAACTCAAAGCTATAAAGAAGAATGAAATTAATACTCATTTGCACCAGCATGATATTTTGATTCATAATATTCCTGTTGTATTTTCATATCGTGTGTATCCTTTACTTTCTATAATTAGTACATTATTATAAATATTTCAAAATATAAAAGAGAATTTCAGAGCCCAATGTGGGGTTCGAACTCACGATGCGGAAGTTAAAAATTCGTGCTCGTCCGTCTGAGCTAGAAGGTCGCACACATTGATGTCTTGATAACGCTGAACTGATATATCTCAAAGCTTCCAAAATGAATGATTTTTACCATCGTACTGTTCACAAGGATAAAATTCCTGTTGTATTTCCATACCTCTTTTGCATTTTTTACTGTGATAAACTCAGTACATTGTTATAGAGATTTCAAAATATAAAACAGAAATATATCACGCAACGAGGGGATTGAACCCAAAACACCGAGATTAAAAGTCTCGTGCTCTATGGAGTGAGCTTATCCGGGCATCAACATTAACGTCTTAATAGCACTAAACGCATATATCTCAAAGCTTCCAATGAAAAATAAATTAAAACTTATATTTAGTAGGGCGCATTTTCTAAGGATGAAATTTCTGTTGTGTAATCATATCCAGCATTCTTTACTATTATAAACTCATAACATTGCTTTAGAGAATTCAAAACATAAAAGAGTAAAATATCCTTCAACGTGGGGCTTGAACACACAGTCCAGATATTAATAGTCTCGTTATCTACTGACTGTGCTAGGCGGGTGAAAACACAGACGTCTTGATAGCATTAAACGCATAGAACTCAAAGCTTTGAAGAAGGTTGAAATTAAAACTTATTTTTACCAGATGCTATTTCGATTGATGAAGTTTCTGTTGTATTTTCATATCGTGTATCATCTACTTTGATTTATTTAGTACATTAATATAGGTATTTCAAAATAAAAACTGCAATTTATCGCCTCTTATGAGGCGAGAACTCTCGATTTCGAAGTTAACAATCTCTTACTCGACCGACTGAGCTAGCTGGTTGACAACACTGTGGTTTTAATAACGCTGATCTCTTATATCTCAAAGCTTCCAAGAAGAATTATTTTTACCAGCTTACTAGTTCCAAAAATATATAATCTGTTGTATTTTCATATCCCGCGTTCTTTACTCACAGATAACCACAGTACATTGTTATAGGGATTTCAAAATATAAATATATCGCCCAACGTGGGGCTCGAACCCACGACCCCGAGATTAAGAGTCTCGTGCTCTACCGACTGAGCTAGCCGGGCGTCAACAACAACGTCATGATAACACTAAACGCATATATCTCAAAGCTTCCAATAAAAGTTAAATTCAAACTTATTCTTACCAGCGTACTTTCTCTAAGGATGAAATTTCTGTTGTGTTTTCATATCCTGCATTCCTTACTCTTACAAACTCAGTACTTCTTTATAGAGATTTCAAAATATAAAAGATGAAAATGTCGTTCAACGTGGGACTCGAACAAACAGTCCTAATACTGGTAGTCATGGTATCTACTGACTGTGCTAGTCGAGAAATGACACAGACGTCTTTATGGCAATAAACACATAAAACTCAATGCTGTAAAGAAGAATGAAATTAAAACTTATTTACGCCAGCAATCTATTTTGATTCATAAAATTACTGTTGTATTCACATATCAATTATCATTTATTTTGATTTACTTAGTACATTATTAAAGATATTTGAAAATATAAAGCAGAAATTCACACACAACGTAGCACTCGAACAACTCATCATTCCGAGTTTAAGAGTCTCGTGCTCGACAAACTGAGCTAGCTGGTTGACAACAAAGAAGTCTTGATAACGCTGATCCCAAATATATCAAAGCTTCCAAGAAGAATTAATTTTACCAGCTTACTATTTCCGAGGATAAAATTTCTGTTGTGTAATCATATCCAGCATTCTTTACTATTATAATCTCAGTACATTGCTTTAGAGAATTCAAAACATAAAAGTGTAAAACATCCTTCAACGTGGGGCTTGAACATACAGTCTAGATATTAATAGTCTCGTTATCTACTGACTGTGCTTGGCGGGTGACAACACAGACGTCTTGATAGCATTAAACGCATGGAACTCAAAGCTTTGAAGAAGGTTGAAATTAACACTTATTTTCACCAGATGCTATTTCGATTGATGAAGTTTCTGTTGTATTTTCATATCGTGTATCATTTACATTGATTTATTTAGTACATTAATATAGGTATTTCAAAATAAAAACAGCAATTCATCGCCTTATATGAGGCGAGAACTCACGATTCCGAGGTTAACACTCTATTTGCTCGACCGACTGACCTAGCTGGTTGACAACACAGTGGTTTTATATATATATAATAACGCTGATCTCTTATATCTCAAAGCTTCCAAGAAGAATTATTTTTACCAGCTTACTAGTTCCAAAAATAAATAATCTGTTGTATTTTCATATCCTGCATTCTTTACTCAGATAACCTCAGTACATTGTTATAGGGATTTCAAAATATAAATATATCGCCCAACGTGGGGCTCGAACCCACGACCCCGAGATTAAGAGTCTCGTGCTCTACCGACTGAGCTAGCCGGGCGTCAACAACAACGTCATGATAACACTAAACGCATATATCTCAAAGCTTCCAATAAAAGTTAAATTCAAACTTATTCTTACCAGCGTACTTTCTCTAAGGATGAAATATCTGTTGTGTTTTCATATCCTGCATTCCTTACTCTTACAAACTCAGTACTTCTTTATAGAGATTTCAAAATATAAAAGAGAAAACGGTCGTTCAACGTGGGACTCGAACACACAGTCCTAATACTGATAGTCATGGTATCTACTGACTGTGCTAGTCGAGTGATGACATATACGTCTTTATGTCATTAAACACATAAAACTCAAAGCTTTAAAGAAGAATGAAATTAAAACTTATTTACGCTAGCCTGCTATTTTGATTCATAAAATTACTGTTTTTTTTCATATCATGTATCATTTACTTTGATTTACTTAGTACATTATTAAAGGTATTTGAAAATATAAAGCAGAAATTCAATGTAGCACTCGAACTCATTATTCCTAGGTTAAGAGTCTCGTGCTCGACAAACTGAACTAGCTGGCTGACAACACAGAGGTCTTGATAACGCTGATCCCAAATATCTCAAAGCTTCCAAGAAGAATTAATTTTACCAGCTTACTATTTCCGAGGATAAAATTTCTGTTGTATTTTCATATCCTCCATCCTTTACTCCGATAACCTCAGTATATTGTTATGGAGATTTCAAAATAAAAAAGAGAAATTCGCCGCCCAACGTGGGGCTCGAACACACGACCCCGAGATTAAGAGTCTCGTGTTGTACCGACTGAACTAGCCGGGCTACGGTAAGGTTGCTTTAATTACACTAAACTCATATATCGCAAAGCTTCCAATGAAAAAAAATGAAATAAAAAAATTTCTTACTAGCATAGTTTTTCATCGCATGAAATTTCTGTTGTATTTTAATATCCTGCATTCTTTACTTTGATAAACTCAGTTTTATATTATAGAGATTTGAAAATATAAAACAAAATTATAACGCCCTACATGTAACACGAACGTGCGGTCCCGAAACGAATAGTCTTGTTCTCTACTGACTGTGCTAGGCGGGTGAAAACAAAGACTTCTTGATAGCATTCAGCACATAAAACTCAAAGCTATAAAGAAGAATGAAATTACTCATTTGCACCAACATGATATTTTGATTCATAATATTCCTGTTGTATTTTCATATCGTGTGTATCCTTTACTTTCTATAATTAGTACATTATTATAAATATTTCAAAATATAAAAGAGAATTTCAGAGCCCAATGTGGGGTTCGAACTCACGATGCGGAAGTTAAAAATTCGTGCTCGTCCGTCTGAGCTAGAAGGTCGCACACATTGATGTCTTGATAACGCTGAACTGATATATCTCAAAGCTTCCAAAATGAATGATTTTTACCATCCTACTGTTCCCTAGGATAAAATTCCTGTTGTATTTCCATACCTCTTTTGCATTCTTTACTGTGATAAACTCAGTACATTGTTATAGAGATTTCAAAATATAAAATAGAAATATATCACGCAACGAGGGGATTGAACCAAAACACCGAGATTAAAAGTCTCGTGCTCTATGGAGTGAGCTTATCCGGGCATCAACATTAACGTCTTAATAGCACTAAACGCATATATCTCAAAGCTTCCAATGAAAAATAAATTAAAACTTATATTTAGTAGGGCGCATTTTCTAAGGATGAAATTTCTGTTGTGTAATCATATCCAGCATTCTTTACTATTATAAACTCATAACATTGCTTTAGAGAATTCAAAACATAAAAGAGTAAAATATCCTTCAACGTGGGGCTTGAACACACAGTCCAGATATTAATAGTCTCGTTATCTACTAACTGTGCTATGCGGGTGAAAACACAGACGTCTTGGTAGCATTAAACGCATAGAACTCAAAGCTTTGAAGAAGGTTGAAATTAAAACTTATTTTACCAGATGCTATTTCGATTGATGAAGTTTCTGTTGTATTTTCATATCGTGTATCATCTACTTTGATTTATTTAGTACATTAATATAGGTATTTCAAAATAAAAACAGCGATTCATCGCCTCATATGAGGCGAGAACTCACGATTCCGAGGTTAACACTCTCTTGCTCGACCGACTGACCTAGGTGGTTGACAACACAGCGGTTTTAATAACGCTGATCTCTTATATCTCAAAGCTTCCAAGAAGAATTATTTTTACCAGCTTACTAGTTCCAAAAATAAATAATCTGTTGTATTTTCATATCGTGTATCATTTACTTTGATTTATTTAGTACATTATTCTAGGTATTTCAAAATAAAAACTGCAACTCTTCGCCTCAAATGAGGGTCGAACTACCAATTCCGAGGTTAACACTCTCTTGCACGACCGACTGAGCTAGCTGGTTGACAACACAGTGGTTTTAATAACGCTGTTCTCTTATATCTCAAAGCTTCCAAGAAGAATTATATTTACCAGCTTACTAGTTTAAAAAATAAAATATCTGTTGTATTTTCATATCCTGCGTTCTTTACTCACAGATAACCACAGTACATTGTTATAGGGATTTCAAAATATAAATATATCGCCCAACGTGGGGCTCGAACCCACGACCCCGAGATTAAGAGTCTCGTGCTCTACCGACTGAGCTAGCCGGGCGTCAACAACAACGTCATGATAACACTAAACGCATATATCTCAAAGCTTCCAATAAAAGTTAAATTCAAACTTATTCTTACCAGCGTACTTTCTCTAAGGATGAAATTTCTGTTGTGTTTTCATATCCTGCATTCCTTACTCTTACAAACTCAGTACTTCTTTTTAGAGATTTCAAAATATAAAAGATGAAAATGTCGTTCAACGTGGGACTCGAACAAACAGTCCTAATACTCGTAATCATGGTATCTACTGACTGTGCTAGTCGAGTGATGACATATACGTCTTTATGGCAATAAACACATAAAACTCAATGCTGTAAAGAAGAATGAAATTAAAACTTATTTACGCCAGCATTCTATTTTGATTCATAAAATTACTGTTGTATTCTCATATCATTTATCATTTATTTTGATTTACTTAGTACATTATTAAAGGTATTTAAAAATATAAAGCAGAAATTCAACGTAGCACTCGAACAACTCATTATTCCGAAGTTAAGAGTCTCGTGCTCGACAAACTGAGCTAGCTGGTTGACAACAAAGAAGTCTTGATAACGCTGATCCCAAATATCTCAAAGCTTCCAAGAAGAATTAATTTTACCAGCTTACTATTTCCGAGGATAAAATTTCTGTTGTGTAATCATATCCAGCATTCTTTACTATTATAATCTCAGTACATTGCTTTAGAGAATTCAAAACATAAAAGTGTAAAACATCCTTCAACGTGGGGCTTGAACATACAGTCTAGATATTAATAGTCTCGTTATCTACTGACTGTGCTTGGCGGGTGACAACACAGACGTCTTGATGGCATTAAACGCATGGAACTCAAAGCTTCCAGTGAATAAAAATGAAATTAACACTTATTTTCACCAGATGCTATTTCGATTGATGAAGTTTCTGTTGTATTTTCATATCGTGTATCATTTACGTTGATTTATTTAGTACATTAATATAGGTATTTCAAAATAAAAACAGCAAGTCATCGCCTCATATGAGGCGAGAACTCACGATTCCGAGGTTAACACTCTCTTGCTCGACCGACTGACCTTGCTGGTTGACAACACAGTGGTATTAATAACGCTGATCTCTTATATCTCAAAGCTTCCAAGAAGAATTATTTTTACCAGCTTACTAGTTCCAAAAATAAATAATCTGTTGTATTTTCATATCGTGTATCATTTACTTTGATTTATTTAGTACATTATTCTAGGTATTTCAAAATAAAAACTGCAACTCTTCGCCTCAAATGAGGGTCGAACTACCAATTCCGAGGTTAACACTCTCTTGCACGACTGACTGAGCTAGCTGGTTGACAACACAGTGGTTTTAATAACGCTGTTCTCTTATATCTCAAAGCTTCCAAGAAGAATTATATTTACCAGCTTACTAGTTTAAAAAATAAAATATCTGTTATATTTTCATATCCTGCGTTCTTTATTCACAGATAACCACAGTACATTGTTATAGAGATTTCAAAATATAAATATATCGCCCAACGTGGGGCTCGAACCCACGACCCCGAGATTAAGAGTCTCGTGCTCTACCGACTGAGCTAGCCGGGCGTCAACAACAACGTCATGATAACACTAAACGCATATATCTCAAAGCTTCCAATAAAAGTTAAATTCAAACTTATTCTTACCAGCGTACTTTCTCTAAGGATGAAGTATCTGTTGTGTTTTCATATCCTGCATTCCTTACTGTTACAAACTCAGTACTTCTTTTTAGAGATTTCAAAATATAAAAGATGAAAATGTCGTTCAACGTGGGACTCGAACAAACAGTCCTAATACTCGTAATCATGGTATCTACTGACTGTGCTAGTCGAGTGATGACATATACGTCTTTATGGCAATAAACACATAAAACTCAATGCTGTAAAGAAGAATGAAATTAAAACTTATTTACGCCAGCATTCTATTTTGATTCATAAAATTACTGTTGTATTCTCATATCATTTATCATTTATTTTGATTTACTTAGTACATTATTAAAGGTATTTAAAAATATAAAGCAGAAATTCAACGTAGCACTCGAACAACTCATTATTCCGAAGTTAAGAGTCTCGTGCTCGACAAACTGAGCTAGCTGGTTGACAACAAAGAAGTCTTGATAACGCTGATCCCAAATATCTCAAAGCTTCCAAGAAGAATTAATTTTACCAGCTTACTATTTCCGAGGATAAAATTTCTGTTGTGTAATCATATCCAGCATTCTTTACTATTATAATCTCAGTACATTGCTTTAGAGAATTCAAAACATAAAAGTGTAAAACATCCTTCAACGTGGGGCTTGAACATACATTCTAGATATTAATAGTCTCGTTATCTACTGACTGTGCTTGGCGGGTGACAACACAGACGTCTTGATGGCATTAAACGCATGGAACTCAAAGCTTTGAAGAAGGTTGAAATTAACACTTATTTTCATCAGATGCTATTTCGATTGATGAAGTTTCTGTTGTATTTTCATATCGTGTATCATTTACATTGATTTATTTAGTACATTAATATAGGTATTTCAAAATAAAAACAGCAATTCATCGCTTTATATGAGGCGAGAGTTCAAGATTCCGAGGTTAACAATCTCTTGCTCGAACGACTGAGCTAGCTGGTTGACAACACAGTGGTTTTATATATATATATAATAACGCTGATCTCTTATATCTCAAAGCTTCCAAGAAGAATTATTTTTACCAGCTTACTAGTTCCAAAAATAAATAATCTGTTGTATTTTCATATCGTGTATCATTTACTTTGATTTATTTAGTACATTATTCTAGGTATTTCAAAATAAAAACTGCAACTCTTCGCCTCAAATGAGGGTCGAGCTACCAATTCCGAGGTTAACACTCTCTTGCACGACCGACTGAGTTAGCTGGTTAACAACACAGTGGTTTTAATAACGCTGTTCTCTTATATCTCAAAGCTTCCAAGAAGAATTATATTTACCAGCTTACTAGTTTAAAAAATAAAATATCTGTTGTATTTTCATATCCTCCATCCTTTACTCCGATAACCTCAGTATATTGTTATGGAGATTTCAAATATAAAAAAAAGAAATTCGCCGCCCTACATGGGGCTCGAACACACGACCCCGAGATTAAGAGTCTCGTTCTCTACCGACTGAGCTAGCCGGGCTACGGTAAGGTTGCTTTAATTACACTGAACTCAGATATCTCAAAATTTCCAATGAAAAAAAAATGAAATAAAAAAATTTCTTTCTAGCATACTCTCTCTCTCTTTTTCAACGCATGAAATTTCTGTTGTATTTTAATATCCTGCATTCTTTACTTTGATAAACTCAGTTTTATATAATAGAGATTTGAAAATATAAAACAAAATTATAACGCCCTACATGTAACACGAACGTAAGGTCCCGAAACGAATAGTCTTGTTCTCTACTGACTGTGCTAGGCGGGTGAAAACAAAGACTTCTTGATAGCATTAAGCACATAAAACTCAAAGCTATAAAGAAGAATGAAATTAATACTCTTTTGCACCAGCATGATATTTTGATTCATAATATTCCTGTTGTATTTTCATATCGTGTGTATCCTTTACTTTGATATAATTAGTACATTATTATAAATAATTCAAAATATAAAAGAGAATTTCAGAGCCCAATGTGGGGTTCGAACTCTCGATGCGGAAGTTAAAAATTCTTGCTCGTCCGTCTGAGCTAGAAGGTCGCACACATTGATGTCTTGATAACGCTGAACTGATATATCTCAAAGCTTCCAAAATGAATGATTTTTACCATCCTACTGTTCCCAAGGATAAAATTCCTGTTGTATTTCCATACCTCTTTTGCATTCTTTACTGTGATAAACTCAGTACATTGTTATAGAAATTTCAAAATATAAAAACGAAATATATCACGGAACGAGGGGATTGAACCAAAAACACCGAGATTAAAAGTCTCGTGCTCTATGGAGTGAGCTTATCCGGGCATCAACATTAACGTCTTAATAGCACTAAACGCATATATCTCAAAGCTTCCAATGAAAAATAAATTAAAATTTATATTTATTAGGGCGCATTTTCTAAGGATGAAATTTCTGTTGCGTAATCATATCCAGCATTCTTTACTCTTATAAATTCATAACATTGCTTTAAAGAATTCAAAACATAAAAGAGTAAAATATCCTTCAACGTGGGGCTTGAACACACAGTCCAGATAATAATAGTCTCGTTATCTACTGACTGTGCTAGGCGGTTGAAAACACAGACGTCTTGATAGCATTAAACGCATAGAACTCAAAGCTTTGAAGAAGGTTGAAATTAAAACTGATTTTTACCAGATGCTATTTCGATTGATGAAGTTTCTGTTGTAATTTTATATCGTGTATCATCTACTTTGATTTATTTAGTACATTAATATAGGTATTTCAAAATAAAAACAGCAATTCATCGCCTCATATGAGGCGAGAACTCACGATTCCGAGGTTAACACTCTATTTGCTCGACCGACTGACCTAGCTGGTTGACAACACAGTGGTTTTAATAACGCTGATCTCTTATATCTCAAAGCTTCCAAGAAGAATTATTTTTACCAGCTTACTAGTTCCAAAAATAAATAATCTGTTGTATTTTCATATCCTGCATTCTTTACTCAGATAACCTCAGTACATTGTTATAGGGATTTCAAAATATAAATATATCGCCCAACGTGGGGCTCGAACCCACGACCCCGAGATTAAGAGTCTCGTGCTCTACCGACTGAGCTAGCCGGGCGTCAACAACAACGTCATGATAACACTAAACGCATATATCTCAAAGCTTCCAATAAAAGTTAAATTCAAACTTATTCTTACCAGCGTACTTTCTCTAAGGATGAAATATCTGTTGTGTTTTCATATCCTGCATTCCTTACTCTTACAAACTCAGTACTTCTTTATAGAGATTTCAAAATATAAAAGATGAAAATGTCGTTCAACGTGGGACTCGAACACACAGTCCTAATACTGATAGTCATGGTATCTACTGACTGTGCTAGTCGAGTGATGACATACGTCTTTATGGCATTAAACACATAAAACTCAAAGCTTTAAAGAAGAATGAAATTAAAACTTATTTACGCTAGCCTGCTATTTTGATTGATGAAGTTTCTGTTGTATTTTCATATCGTGTATCATTTACTTTGATTTATTTAGTACATTATTAAAGGTATTTGAAAATATGAAGCAGAAATTCAATGTAGCACTCGAACTCATTATTCCTAGGTTAAGAGTCTCGTGCTCGACAAACTGAGCTAGCTGGTTGACAACACAGAGGTCTTGATAACGCTGATCCCAAATATCTCAAAGCTTCCAAGAAGAATTAATTTTACCAGCTTACTATTTCCGAGGATAAAATTTCTGTTGTATTTTCATATCCTTCATCCTTTACTCCGATAACCTCAGTATATCGTTATGGAGATTTCAAAATAAAAGTGTAAAACATCCTTCAACGTGGGGCTCGAACACACACTAGATATTAAGAGTCTCGTGTATCTACCGACTGAACTAGCCGGGCTACGGTAAGGTTGCTTTAATTACACTAAACTCATATATCGCAAAGCTTCCTGAATGAAAAAATGAAATAAAAATTTCTTCACTAGCATGCTTTTTCATCGCATGAAATTTCTGTTGTATTTTAATATCCTGCATTCATTTACTTTGATAAACTTATTTATATAATATAGGATTTGAAAATAAAAACAGCAATTCATAACGCTATATGAGGCGAGAACGATTCCCGAGGTTAACAATAGTCTTGTTCTCTACTGACTGTGCTAGCTGGTGACAACACAGAGACTTTTAATAACGCTGATTCTTATATATCTCAAAGCTTCCAAGAAGAATTATATTTACCAGCTTACTAGTTTAAAAACAAATATTCCTGTTGTATTTTCATATCCTGTTCTTTACTTTATAATTTACACAGATAACCTATTACATTGTTATAGAGATTTCAAAATATAAATATATCTCAACACCGAACGACCCCGAGATTAAGAGTCTCGTGCTCTACCGACTGAGCTAGCCGGGCGTCAACAACAACGTCATGATAACACTAAACGCATATATCTCAAAGCTTCCAATAAAAGTTAAATTCAAACTTATTCTTACCAGCGTACTTTCTCTAAGGATGAAATTCTGTTGTGTTTTCATATCCTGCATTCCTTACTCTTACAAACTCAGTACTTCTTTATAGAGATTTCAAAATATAAAAGATGAAAAGGTCGTTCAACTTGGAACTGGAACAAACAGTCCTAATACTGGTAGTCATGGAATCTACTGACTGCGCTAGTCGAGTGATGACATATACGTCTTTATGGCATTAAACACATAAAACTGAAGGCTTTAAAGAAGACTGAATTTAAAACTTATTTACGCCAGCATGCTATTTTGATTCATAAAATTACTGTTGTATTTTCATATCATAGATCATTTACTTTGATTTTCTTAGTACATTATTAAAGGTATTTGAAAATATAAAGCAGAAATATATCACGCAACGAGGGGATTGAACCAAAACACCGAGATTAAAAGTCTCGTGCTCTATGGAGTGAGCTTATCCGGGCATCAACATTAACGTCTTAATAGCACTAAACGCTGATATATCTCAAAGCTTCCAAGAAGAATTAATTTTACCAGCTTACTATTTCCGAGGATAAAATTTCTGTTGTGTAATCATATCCAGCATTCTTTACTATTATAATCTCAGTACATTGCTTTAGAGAATTCAAAACATAAAAGTGTAAAACATCCTTCAACGTGGGGCTTGAACACACAGTCTAGATATTAATAGTCTCGTTATCTACTGACTGTGCTTGGCGGGTGACAACACAGACGTCTTGATAGCATTAAACGCATGGAACTCAAAGCTTTGAAGAAGGTTGAAATTAACACTTATTTTCACCAGATGCTATTTCGATTGATGAAGTTTCTGTTGTATTTTCATATCGTGTATCATTTACTTTGATTTATTTAGTACATTAATATAGGTATTTCAAAATAAAAACAGCAATTCATCGCCTTATATGAGGCGAGAATTCAAGATTCATAGGTTAACAATCTCTTGCTCGATCGACTGACCTAGCTGGTTGACAACACAGTAGTTTTAATAACGCTGATCTCTTATATCTCAAAGCTTCCAAGAAGAATTATTTTTACCAGCTTACTAGTTCCAAAAATAAATAATCTGTTGTATTTTCATATCGTGTATCATTTACTTTGATTTATTTAGTACATTATTCTAGGTATTTCAAAATAAAAACTGCAACTCTTCGCCTCAAATGAGGGTCGAGCTAACAATTCCGAGGTTAACACTCTCTTGCACGACCGACTGAGCTAGCTGGTTGACAACACAGTGGTTTTAATAACGCTGTTCTCTTATATCTCAAAGCTTCCAAGAAGAATTATTTTTACCAGCTTACTAGTTCCAAAAATAAATAATCTGTTGTATATTCATATCCTGCATTCTTTACTGAGATAACCTCAGTACATTGTTATAGGGATTTCAAAATATAAATATATCGCCCAACGTGGGGCTCGAACCCACGACCCCGAGATTAAGAGTCTCGTGCTCTACCGACTGAGCTAGCCGGGCGTCAACAACAACGTCATGATAACACTAAAAGCATACATCTCAAAGCTTCCAATAAAAGTTAAATTCAATCTTATTCTTACCAGCGTACTTTCTCTAAGGATGAAATTTCTGTTGTGTTTTCATATCCTGCATTCCTTACTCTTACAAACTCATTACTTCTTTATAGAGATTTCAAAATATAAAAGATGAAAATGTCGTTCAACGTGGGACTCCAACGAACAGTCCTAATACTGGTAGTCATGGTATCTATTGACTGTGCTAGTCGAGTGATGACATATACATCTTTATGGCATTAAACACATAAAACGAAAAGCTTTAAAGAAGAATGAAATTAAAACTTATTTACGCTAGCCTGCTATTTTGATTCATAAAGCTACTTTTTTTTCATATCATGTATCATTTATTTTGATTTACTTAGTACATTATTAAAGATATTTGAAAATATAAAGCAGAAATTCAACGTAGCACTCGAACAACTCATTATTCCTAGGTTAAGAGTCTCGTACTCGACAAACTGAGCTAGCTGGCTGACAACACAGAGGTCTTGATAACGCTGATCCCAAATATCTCAAAGCTTCCAAGAAGAATTAATTTTACCAGCTTACTATTTCCGAGGGTAAAATTTCTGTTGTATTTTCATATCCTCCATCCTTTACTCCGATAACCTCAGTATACTGTTATGGAGATTTCAAAATAAAAAAGAGAAATTCTCCGCCCAACGTGGGGTTCGAACCCACGACCCCGAGATTAAGAGTCTCGTTCTCTACCGACTGAGCTAGCCGGGCTACGGTAAGGTTGCTTTAATTACACTAAACTCATATATCGCAAAGCTTCCAGTGAAAAAAAGAAATAAAAAAATTTCTTACTAGCATAGTTTTTCATCGCATGAAATTTCTGTTGTATTTTAATATCCTGCATTCTTTACTTTGATAAACTCAGTTTTATATAATAGAGATTTGAAAATATAAAACAAAATTATAACGCCCTACATGTAACACGAACGTGCGGTCCCGAAACGAATAGTCTTGTTCTCTACTGACTGTGCTAGGCGGGTGAAAACAAAGACTTCTTGATAGCATTCAGCACATAAAACTCAAAGCTATAAAGAAGAATGAAATTACTCATTTGCACCAACATGATATTTTGATTCATAATATTCCTGTTGTATTTTCATATCGTGTGTATCCTTTACTTTCTATAATTAGTACATTATTATAAATATTTCAAAATATAAAAGAGAATTTCAGAGCCCAATGTGGGGTTCGAACTCACGATGCGGAAGTTAAAAATTCGTGCTCGTCCGTCTGAGCTAGAAGGTCGCACACATTGATGTCTTGATAACGCTGAACTGATATATCTCAAAGCTTCCAAAATGAATGATTTTTACCATCCTACTGTTCCCTAGGATAAAATTCCTGTTGTATTTCCATACCTCTTTTGCATTCTTTACTGTGATAAACTCAGTACATTGTTATAGAGATTTCAAAATATAAAATAGAAATATATCACGCAACGAGGGGATTGAACCCAAAACACCGAGATTAAAAGTCTCGTGCTCTATGGAGTGAGCTTATCCGGGCATCAACATTAACGTCTTAATAGCACTAAACGCATATATCTCAAAGCTTCCAATGAAAAATAAATTAAAACTTATATTTAGTAGGGCGCATTTTCTAAGGATGAAATTTCTGTTGTGTAATCATATCCAGCATTCTTTACTATTATAAACTCATAACATTGCTTTAGAGAATTCAAAACATAAAAGAGTAAAATATCCTTCAACGTGGGGCTTGAACACACAGTCCAGATATTAATAGTCTCGTTATCTACTGACTGTGCTATGCGGGTGAAAACACAGACGTCTTGATAGCATTAAACGCATAGAACTCAAAGCTTTGAAGAAGGTTGAAATTAAAACTTATTTTTACCAGATGCTATTTCGATTGATGAAGTTTCTGTTGTATTTTCATATCGTGTATCATCTACTTTGATTTATTTAGTACATTAATATAGGTATTTCAAAATAAAAACAGCGATTCATCGCCTCATATGAGGCGAGAACTCACGATTCCGAGGTTAACACTCTCTTGCTCGACCGACTGACCTAGCTGGCTGACAACACAGCGGTTTTAATAACGCTGATCTCTTATATCTCAAAGCTTCCAAGAAGAATTATTTTTACCAGCTTACTAGTTCCAAAAATAAATAATCTGTTGTATTTTCATATCGTGTATCATTTACTTTGATTTATTTAGTACATTATTCTAGGTATTTCAAAATAAAAACTGCAACTCTTCGCCTCAAATGAGGGTCGAGCTACCAATTCCGAGGTTAACACTCTCTTGCACGACCGACTGAGCTAGCTGGTTGACAACACAGTGGTTTTAAAAACGCTGTTCTCTTATATCTCAAAGCTTCCAAGAAGAATTATTTTTACCAGCTTACTAGTTTAAAAAATAAAATATCTGTTGTATTTTCATATCCTGCGTTCTTTACTCACAGATAACCACAGTACATTGTTAAAGGGATTTCAAGATATAAATATATCGCCCAACGTGGGGCTCGAACCCACGACCCTGTGATTAAGAATCTCGTGCTCTACCGACTGAACTAGCCGGGCGTCAACAACAACGTCATGATAACACTAAAAGCATACATCTCAAAGCTTCCAATAAAAGTTAAATTCAATCTTATTCTTACCAGCGTACTTTCTCTAAGGATGAAATTTCTGTTGTGTTTTCATATCCTGCATTCCTTACTCTTACAAACTCAGTACTTCTTTATAGAGATTTCAAAATATAAAAGATGAAAATGTCGTTCAACGTGGGACTCGAACACACAGTCCTAATACTGGTAGTCATGGTATCTATTGACTGTGATAGTCGAGTGATGACATATACGTCTTTACGTCATTAAACACATAAAACTCAAAGCTTTAAAGAAGAATGAAATTAAAACTTATTTACGCTAGCCTGCTATTTTGATTCATAAAACTACTGTTTTTTTTCCATATCATGTATCATTTACTTTGATTTACTTAGTACATTATTAAAGGTATTTGAAAATATAAAGCAGAAATTCAACGTAGCACTCGAACAACTCATTATTCCTAGGTTAAGAGTCTCGTGCTCGACAAACTGAGCTAGCTGGCTGACAACACAGAGGTCTTGATAACGCTGATCCCAAATATCTCAAAGCTTCCAAGAAGAATTAATTTTACCAGCTTACTATTTCCGAGGATAAAATTTCTGTTGTATTTTCATATCCTCCATCCTTTACTCCGATAACCTCAGTATATTGTTATGGAGATTTCAAAATAAAAAAGAGAAATTCTCCGCCCAACGTGGGGCTCGAACCCACGACCCCGAGATTAAGAGTCTCGTGCTCTACCGACTGAGCTAGCCGGGCTACGGTAAGGTTGCTTTAATTACACTAAACTCATATATCGCAAAGCTTCCAGTGAATAAAAATGAAATAAAAAAATTTCTTACTAGCATAGTTTTTCATCGCATGAAATTTCTGTTGTATTTTAATATCCTGCATTCTTTACTTTGATAAACTCAGTTTTATATAATAGAGATTTGAAAATATAAAACAAAATTATAACGCCCTACATGTAACACGAACGTGCGGTCCCGAAACGAATAGTCTTGTTCTCTACTGACTGTGCTAGGCGGGTGAAAACAAAGACTTCTTGATAGCATTCAGCACATAAAACTCAAAGCTATAAAGAAGAATGAAATTACTCATTTGCACCAACATGATATTTTGATTCATAATATTCCTGTTGTATTTTCATATCGTGTGTATCCTTTACTTTCTATAATTAGTACATTATTATAAATATTTCAAAATATAAAAGAGAATTTCAGAGCCCAATGTGGGGTTCGAACTCACGATGCGGAAGTTAAAAATTCGTGCTCGTCCGTCTGAGCTAGAAGGTCGCACACATTGATGTCTTGATAACGCTGAACTGATATATCTCAAAGCTTCCAAAATGAATGATTTTTACCATCCTACTGTTCCCTAGGATAAAATTCCTGTTGTATTTCCATACCTCTTTTGCATTCTTTACTGTGATAAACTCAGTACATTGTTATAGAGATTTCAAAATATAAAATAGAAATATATCACGCAACGAGGGGATTGAACCCAAAACACCGAGATTAAAAGTCTCGTGCTCTATGGAGTGAGCTTATCCGGGCATCAACATTAACGTCTTAATAGCACTAAACGCATATATCTCAAAGCTTCCAATGAAAAATAAATTAAAACTTATATTTAGTAGGGCGCATTTTCTAAGGATGAAATTTCTGTTGTGTAATCATATCCACAGCATTCTTTACTATTATAAACTCATAACATTGCTTTAGAGAATTCAAAACATAAAAGAGTAAAATATCCTTCAACGTGGGGCTTGAACACACAGTCCAGATATTAATAGTCTCGTTATCTACTGACTGTGCTAGGCGGGTGAAAACACAGACGTCTTGATAGCATTAAACGCATAGAACTCAAAGCTTTGAAGAAGGTTGAAATTAAAACTTATTTTTACCAGATGCTATTTCGATTGATGAAGTTTCTGTTGTATTTTCATATCGTGTATCATCTACTTTGATTTATTTAGTACATTAATATAGGTATTTCAAAATAAAAACAGCAAGTCATCGCCTCATATGAGGCGAGAACTCACGATTCCGAGGTTAACACTCTCTTGCTCGACCGACTGAGCTAGCTGGTTGACAACACATTGGCTTTATAATAACGCTGATCTCTTATATCTCAAAGCTTCCAAGAAGAATTATTTTTACCAGCTTACTAGTTCCAAAAACAAATAATCTGTTGTATTTTCATATCCTGCATTCTTTACTCAGATAACCTCAGTACATTGTTATAGGGATTTCAAAATATAAATATATCGCCCAACGTGGGGCTCGAACCCACGACCCCGAGATTAAGAGTCTCGTGCTCTACCGACTGAGCTAGCCGGGCGTCAACAACAACGTCATGATAACACTAAACGCATATATCTCAAAGCTTCCAATAAAAGTTAAATTCAAACTTATTCTTACCAGCGTACTTTCTCTAAGGATGAAATATCTGTTGTGTTTTCATATCCTGCATTCCTTACTCTTACAAACTCATTACTTCTTTATAGAGATTTCAAAATATAAAAAGGTCGTTCAACGTGGGACTCGAACACACAGTCCTAATACTGATAGTCATGGTATCTACTGACTGTGCTAGTCGAGTGATGACATATACATCTTTATGGCATTAAACACATAAAACTCAAAGCTTTAAAGAAGAATGAAATTAAAACTTATTTACGCTAGCCTGCTATTTTGATTCATAAAACTACTGTTTTTTTTCATATCATGTATCATTTACTTTGATTTACTTAGTACATTATTAAAGATATTTGAAAATATAAAGCAGAAATTCACACACAACGTAGCACTCGAACAACTCATCATTCCGAGGTTAAGAGTCTCGTACTCGACAAACTGAGCTAGCTGGCTGACAACACAGAGGTCTTGATAACGCTGATCCCAAATATCTCAAAGCTTCCAAGAAGAATTAATTTTACCAGCTTACTATTTCCGAGGATAAAATTTCTGTTGTATTTTCATATCCTCCATCCTTTACTCCGATAACCTCAGTATATTGTTATGGAGATTTCAAAATAAAAAAGAGAAATTCGCCGCCCAACGTGGGGCTCGAACACACGACCCCGAGATTAAGAGTCTCGTGTTGTACCGACTGAACTAGCCGGGCTACGGTAAGGTTGCTTTAATTACACTAAACTCATATATCGCAAAGCTTCCAATGAAACAAAATGAAATAAAAAAATTTCTTACTAGCATAGTTTTTCATCGCATGAAATTTCTGTTGTATTTTAATATCCTGCATTCTTTACTTTGATAAACTCAGTTTTATATTATAGAGATTTGAAAATATAAAACAAAATTATAACGCCCTACATGTAACACGAACGTGCGGTCCCGAAACGAATAGTCTTGTTCTCTACTGACTGTGCTAGGCGGGTGAAAACAAAGACTTCTTGATAGCATTCAGCACATAAAACTCAAAGCTATAAAGAAGAATGAAATTACTCATTTGCACCAACATGATATTTTGATTCATAATATTCCTGTTGTATTTTCATATCGTGTGTATCCTTTACTTTCTATAATTAGTACATTATTATAAATATTTCAAAATATAAAAGAGAATTTCAGAGCCCAATGTGGGGTTCGAACTCACGATGCGGAAGTTAAAAATTCGTGCTCGTCCGTCTGAGCTAGAAGGTCGCACACATTGATGTCTTGATAACGCTGAACTGATATATCTCAAAGCTTCCAAAATGAATGATTTTTACCATCCTACTGTTCCCTAGGATAAAATTCCTGTTGTATTTCCATACCTCTTTTGCATTCTTTACTGTGATAAACTCAGTACATTGTTATAGAGATTTCAAAATATAAAATAGAAATATATCACGCAACGAGGGGATTGAACCCAAAACACCGAGATTAAAAGTCTCGTGCTCTATGGAGTGAGCTTATCCGGGCATCAACATTAACGTCTTAATAGCACTAAACGCATATATCTCAAAGCTTCCAATGAAAAATAAATTAAAACTTATATTTAGTAGGGCGCATTTTCTAAGGATGAAATTTCTGTTGTGTAATCATATCCAGCATTCTTTACTATTATAAACTCATAACATTGCTTTAGAGAATTCAAAACATAAAAGAGTAAAATATCCTTCAACGTGGGGCTTGAACACACAGTCCAGATATTAATAGTCTCGTTATCTACTGACTGTGCTATGCGGGTGAAAACACAGACGTCTTGATAGCATTAAACGCATAGAACTCAAAGCTTTGAAGAAGGTTGAAATTAAAACTTATTTTACCAGATGCTATTTCGATTGATGAAGTTTCTGTTGTATTTTCATATCGTGTATCATCTACTTTGATTTATTTAGTACATTAATATAGGTATTTCAAAATAAAAACAGCGATTCATCGCCTCATATGAGGCGAGAACTCACGATTCCGAGGTTAACACTCTCTTGCTCGACCGACTGACCTAGCTTGTTGACAACACAGTTGCTTTAATAACGCTGATCTCTTATATCTCAAAGCTTCCAAGAAGAATTATTTTTACCAGCTTACTAGTTTAAAAAATAAAATATCTGTTGTATTTTCATATCCTGCGTTCTTTACTCACAGATAACCACAGTACATTGTTATAGGGATTTCAAAATATAAATATATCGCCCAACGTGGGGCTCGAACCCACGACCCCGAGATTAAGAGTCTCGTGCTCTACCGACTGAGCTAGCCGGGCGTCAACAACAACGTCATGATAACACTAAACGCATATATCTCAAAGCTTCCAATAAAAGTTAAATTCAAACTTATTCTTACCAGCGTACTTTCTCTAAGGATGAAATTTCTGTTGTGTTTTCATATCCTGCATTCCTTACTCTTGCAAACTCAGTACTTCTTTATAGAGATTTCAAAATATAAAAGATGAAAATGTCGTTCAACGTGGGACTCGAACAAACAGTCCTAATACTGGTAGTCATGGTATCTACTGACTGTGCTAGTCGAGAAATGACTTAGACGTCTTTATGGCAATAAACACATAAAACTCAATGCTGTAAAGAAGAATGAAATTAAAACTTATTTACGCCAGCATTCTATTTTGATTCATAAAATTACTGTTGTATTTTTATATCATTTATCATTTAGTTTGATTTACTTAGTACATTATTAAAGGTATTTAAAAATATAAAGCAGAAATTCAACGTAGCACTCGAACAACTCATTATTCCGAAGTTAAGAGTCTCGTGCTCGACAAACTGAGCTAGCTGGTTGACAACAAAGAAGTCTTGATAACGCTGATCCCAAATATCTCAAAGCTTCCAAGAAGAATTAATTTTACCAGCTTACTATTTCCGAGGATAAAATTTCTGTTGTGTAATCATATCCAGCATTCTTTACTATTATAATCTCAGTACATTGCTTTAGAGAATTCAAACCATAAAAGAGTAAAATATCCTTCAACGTGGGGCTTGAACACACAGTCCAGATATTAATAGTCTCGTTATCTACTAACTGTGCTATGCGGGTGAAAACACAGACGTCTTGGTAGCATTAAACGCATAGAACTCAAAGCTTTGAAGAAGTTTGAAATTAAAACTTATTTTACCAGATGCTATTTCGATTGATGAAGTTTCTGTTGTATTTTCATATCGTTTATCATCTACTTTGATAAACTCATTTAGTATTAATATAGGTATTTGAAAATAAAAACAGCGATTCATCGCCTCATATGAGGCGAGAACTCACGATTCCGAGGTTAACACTCTCTTGCTCGACCGACTGACCTAGCTGGTTGACAACACAGTTGCTTTAATAACGCTGATCTCTTATATCTCAAAGCTTCCAAGAAGAATTATTTTTACCAGCTTACTAGTTCCAAAAATAAATAATCTGTTGTATTTTCATATCGTGTATCATTTACTTTGATTTATTTAGTACATTATTCTAGGTATTTCAAAATAAAAACTGCAACTCTTCGCCTCAAATGAGGGTCGAACTACCAATTCCGAGGTTAACACTCTCTTGCACGACCGACTGAGCTAGCTGGTTGACAACACAGTGGTTTTAATAACGCTGTTCTCTTATATCTCAAAGCTTCCAAGAAGAATTATTTTTACCAGCTTACTAGTTTAAAAAATAAAATATCTGTTGTATTTTCATATCCTGCGTTCTTTACTCACAGATAACCACAGTACATTGTTATAGGGATTTCAAAATATAAATATATCGCCCAACGTGGGGCTCGAACCCACGACCCCGAGATTAAGAGTCTCGTGCTCTACCGACTGAGCTAGCCGGGCGTCAACAACAACGTCATGATAACACTAAACGCATATATCTCAAAGCTTCCAATAAAAGTTAAATTCAAACTTATTCTTACCAGCGTACTTTCTCTAAGGATGAAATTTCTGTTGTGTTTTCATATCCTGCATTCCTTACTCTTGCAAACTCAGTACTTCTTTATAAAGATTTCAAAATATAAAAGATGAAAATGTCGTTCAACGTGGGACTCGAACAATTAGTCCTAATACTGGTAGTCATGGTATCTACTGACTCTGCTAGTCGAGAAATGACTTAGACGTCTTTATGGCAATAAACACATAAAACTCAATGCTGTAAAGAAGAATGAAATTAAAACTTATTTACGCCAGCATTCTATTTTGATTCATAAAATTACTGTTGTATTCTCATGTCGTTTATCATTTACTTTGATTTACTTAGTATATTATTAAAGTTATTTGAAAATATAAAGCAGAAATTCAACGTAGTATTCGAACAACTCATTATTCAGAGGTTAAGAGTCTCGTGCTCGACAAAATGAGCTAGCTGGTTGACAACACAGAGGTTTTGATAACGCTGATCCCAAATATCTCAAAGCTTCCAAGAAGAATTAATTTTACCAGCTTACTATTTCCGAGGATAAAATTTCTGTTGTGTAATCATATCCAGCATTCTTTACTATTATAATCTCAGTACATTGCTTTAGAGAATTCAAAACATAAAAGTGTAAAACATCCTTCAACGTGGGGCTTGAACACACAGTCTAGATATTAATAGTCTCGTTATCTACTGACTGTGCTTGGCGGGTGACAACACAGACGTCTTGATAGCATTAAACGCATGGAACTCAAAGCTTTGAAGAAGGTTGAAATTAACACTTATTTTCACCAGATGCTATTTCGATTGATGAAGTTTCTGTTGTATTTTCATATCGTGTATCATTTACATTGATTTATTTAGTACATTAATATAGGTATTTCAAAATAAAAACAGCAATTCATCGCCTTATATGAGGCGAGAATTCAAGATTCCGAGGTTAACAATCTCTTGCTCGATCAACTGACCTAGCTGGTTGACAATAGAGAGGTTTTATATATATATATATATATATATATATATATATATATATATATATATATATATATATATATATATATATTATATATATATATATATATATTATATATATATATATATATATATATATATATATATATATATATATATATATATATAATAACGCTGATCTCTTATATCTCAAAGCTTCCAAGAAGAATTATTTTTACCAGCTTACTAGTTCCAAAAATAAAATATCTGTTGTATTTTCATATCCTGCATTCTTTACTCAGATTACCTCAGTACATTGTTATAGGGATTTCAAAATATAAATATATCGCCCAACGTGGGGCTCGAACCCACGACCCCGAGATTAAGAGTCTCGTGCTCTACCGACTGAGCTAGCCGGGCGTCAACAACAACGTCATGATAACACTAAACGCATATATCTCAAAGCTTCCAATAAAAGTTAAATTCAAACTTATTCTTACCAGCGTACTTTCTCTAAGGATGAAATATCTGTTGTGTTTTCATATCCTGCATTCCTTACTCTTACAAACTCATTACTTCTTTATAGAGATTTCAAAATATAAAAGATGAAAATGTCGTTCAACGTGGGACTCGAACAAACAGTCCTAATACTGGTAGTCATGGTATCTATTGACTGTGCTAGTCGAGTGATGACATATACGTCTTTACGTCATTAAACACATAAAACTCAAAGCTTTAAAGAAGAATGAAATTAAAACTTATTTACGCTAGCCTGCTATTTTGATTCATAAAACTACTGTTTTTTTCATATCATGTATCATTTACTTTGATTTACTTAGTACATTATTAAAGGTATTTGAAAATATAAAGCAGAAATTCAATGTAGCACTCGAACTCATTATTCCTAGGTTAAGAGTCTCGTACTCGACAAACTGAACTAGCTGGCTGACAACACAGAGGTCTTGATAACGCTGATCCCAAATATCTCAAAGCTTCCAAGAAGAATTAATTTTACCAGCTTACTATTTCCGAGGATAAAATTTCTGTTGTATTTTCATATCCTCCATCCTTTACTCCGATAACCTCAGTATACTGTTATGGAGATTTCAAAATAAAAAAGAGAAATTCTCCGCCCAACGTGGGGCTCGAACCCACGACCCCGAGATTAAGAGTCTCGTTCTCTACCGACTGAGCTAGCCGGGCTACGGTAAGGTTGCTTTAATAACACTAAACTCATATATCGCAAAGCTTAAATTGAAAATGAAATAAAAAAATTTCTTACTAGCATAGTTTTTCATCGCATGAAATTTCTGTTGTATTTTAATATCCTGCATTCTTTACTTTGATAAACTCAGTTTTATATAATAGAGATTTGAAAATATAAAACAAAATTATAACGCCCTACATGTAACACGAACGTGCGGTCCCGAAACGAATAGTCTTGTTCTCTACTGACTGTGCTAGGCGGGTGAAAACAAAGACTTCTTGATAGCATTAAGCACATAAAACTCAAAGCTATAAAGAAGAATGAAATTAATACTCATTTGCACCAACATGATATTTTGATTCATAATATTCCTGTTGTATTTTCATATCGTGTGTATCCTTTACTTTCTATAATTAGTACATTATTATAAATATTTCAAAATATAAAAGAGAATTTCAGAGCCCAATGTGGGGTTCGAACTCACGATGCGGAAGTTAAAAATTCGTGCTCGTCCGTCTGAGCTAGAAGGTCGCACACATTGATGTCTTGATAACGCTGAACTGATATATCTCAAAGCTTCCAAAATGAATGATTTTTACCATCCTACTGTTCCCAAGGATAAAATTCCTGTTGTATTTCCATACCTCTTTTGCATTCTTTACTGTGATAAACTCAGTACATTGTTATAGAGATTTCAAAATATAAAATAGAAATATATCACGCAACGAGGGGATTGAACCCAAAACACCGAGATTAAAAGTCTCGTGCTCTATGGAGTGAGCTTATCCGGGCATCAACATTAACGTCTTAATAGCACTAAACGCATATATCTCAAAGCTTCCAATGAAAAATAAATTAAAACTTATATTTAGTAGGGCGCATTTTCTAAGGATGAAATTTCTGTTGTGTAATCATATCCACAGCATTCTTTACTATTATAAACTCATAACATTGCTTTAGAGAATTCAAAACATAAAAGAGTAAAATATCCTTCAACGTGGGGCTTGAACACACAGTCCAGATATTAATAGTCTCGTTATCTACTGACTGTGCTAGGCGGGTGAAAACACAGACGTCTTGATAGCATTAAACGCATAGAACTCAAAGCTTTGAAGAAGGTTGAAATTAAAACTTATTTTTACCAGATGCTATTTCGATTGATGAAGTTTCTGTTGTATTTTCATATCGTGTATCATCTACTTTGATTTATTTAGTACATTAATATAGGTATTTCAAAATAAAAACAGCAAGTCATCGCCTCATATGAGGCGAGAACTCACGATTCCGAGGTTAACACTCTCTTGCTCGACCGACTGACCTAGCTGGTTGACAACACAGTGGTTTTAATAACGCTGATCTCTTATATCTCAAAGCTTCCAAGAAGAATTATTTTTACCAGCTTACTAGTTCCAAAAATAAATAATCTGTTGTATTTTCATATCGTGTATCATTTACTTTGATTTATTTAGTACATTATTCTAGGTATTTCAAAATAAAAACTGCAACTCTTCGCCTCAAATGAGGGTCGAGCTACCAATTCCGAGGTTAACACTCTCTTGCACGACCGACTGAGCTAGCTGGTTGACAACACAGTGGTTTTAAAAACGCTGTTCTCTTATATCTCAAAGCTTCCAAGAAGAATTATTTTTACCAGCTTACTAGTTTAAAAAATAAAATATCTGTTGTATTTTCATATCCTGCGTTCTTTACTCACAGATAACCACAGTACATTGTTACAGGCATTTCAAGATATAAATATATCGCCCAACGTGGGGCTCGAACCCACGACCCTGTGATTAAGAATCTCGTGCTCTACCGACTGAACTAGCCGGGCGTCAACAACAACGTCATGATAACACTAAAAGCATACATCTCAAAGCTTCCAATAAAAGTTAAATTCAAACTTATTCTTACCAGCGTACTTTCTCTAAGGATGAAATTTCTGTTGTGTTTTCATATCCTGCATTCCTTACTCTTGCAAACTCAGTACTTCTTTATAGAGATTTCAAAATATAAAAGATGAAAATGTCGTTCAACGTGGGACTCGAAGAAACAGTCCTAATACTGGTAGTCATGGTATCTACTGACTGTGCTAGTCGAGAAATGACTTATACGTCCTTATGGCATTAAACACATAAAACTCAATGCTGTAAAGAAGAATGAAATTAAAACTTATTTACGCCAGCATTCTATTTTGATTCATAAAATTACTGTTGTATTCTCATATCATTTATCATTTATTTTGATTTACTTAGTACATTATTAAAGGTATTTGAAAATATAAAGCAGAAATTCAACGTAGCACTCGAACAACTCATTATTCCGAGGTTAAGAGTCTCGTGCTCGACAAACTGAGCTAGCTGGTTGACAACACAGAGGTCTTGATAACGCTGATCCCAAATATCTCAAAGCTTCCAAGAAGAATTAATTTTACCAGCTTACTATTTCCGAGGATAAAATTTCTGTTGTGTAATCATATCCAGCATTCTTTACTATTATAATCTCAGTACATTGCTTTAGAGAATTCAAAACATAAAAGTGTAAAACATCCTTCAACGTGGGGCTTGAACACACAGTCTAGATATTAATAGTCTCGTTATCTACTGACTGTGCTTGGCGGGTGACAACACAGACGTCTTGATAGCATTAAACGCATGGAACTCAAAGCTTTGAAGAAGGTTGAAATTAACACTTATTTTCACCAGATGCTATTTCGATTGATGAAGTTTCTGTTGTATTTTCATATCGTGTATCATTTACATTGATTTATTTAGTACATTAATATAGGTATTTCAAAATAAAAACAGCAATTCATCGCCTTATATGAGGCGAGAATTCAAGATTCCGAGGTTAACAATCTCTTGCTCGACCGACTGAGCTAGCTGGTTGACAACACAGAGGTCTTGATAACGCTTATCCCAAATATCTCAAAGCTTCCAAGAAGAATTAATTTTACCAGCTTACTATTTCCGAGGGTAAAATTTCTGTTGTATTTTCATATCCTCCATCCTTTACTCCGATAACCTCAGTATATTGTTATGGAGATTTAAAAATAAAAAAGAGAAATTCTCCGCCCAACATGGGGCTCGAACCCACGACCCCGAGATTAAGAGTCTCGTTCTCTACCGACTGAGCTAGCCGGGCTACGGTAAGGTTGCTTTAATTACACTAAACTCATATATCGCAAAGCTTCCAGTGAATAAAAATGAAATAAATACATTTCTTACTAGCATAGTTTTTCATCGCATGAAATTTCAGTTGTATTTTAATATCCTGCATTCTTTACTTTGATAAACTCAGTTTTATATAATAGAGATTTGAAAATATAAAACAAAATTATAACGCCCTACATGTAACACGAACGTGCGGTCCCGAAACGAATAGTCTTGTTCTCTACTGACTGTGCTAGGCGGGTGAAAACAAAGACTTCTTGATAGCATTAAGCACATAAAACTCAAAGCTATAAAGAAGAATGAAATTAATACTCATTTGCACCAGCATGATATTTTGATTCATAATATTCCTGTTGTATTTTCATATCGTGTGTATCCTTTACTTTCTATAATTAGTACATTATTATAAATATTTCAAAATATAAAAGAGAAATTCATAGCCCAATGTGGGGTTCGAACTCACGATGCGGAAGTTAAAAATTCGTGCTCGTCCGTCTGAGCTAGAAGGTCGCACACATTGATGTCTTGATAACGCTGAACTGATATATCTCAAAGCTTCCAAAATGAATGATTTTTACCATCGTACTGTTCCCAAGGATAAAATTCCTGTTGTATTTCCATACCTCTTGCATTTTTTACTGTGATATACTCAGTACATTGTTATAGAGATTTCAAAATATAAAACAGAAATATATCACGCAACGAGGGGATTGAACCCAAAACACCGAGATTAAAATTCTCGTGTTCTATGGATTGAGCTTATCCGGGTATCAACATTATCGTCTTAATAGCACTAAACGCATATATCTCAAAGCTTCCAATGAAAAATAAATTAAAACTTATATTTAGTAGGGCGCATTTTCTAAGGATGAAATTTCTGTTGTGTAATCATATCCACAGCATTCTTTACTATTATAAACTCATAACATTGCTTTAGAGAATTCAAAACATAAAAGAGTAAAATATCCTTCAACGTGGGGCTTGAACACACAGTCCAGATATTAATAGTCTCGTTATCTACTGACTGTGCTAGGCGGGTGAAAACACAGACGTCTTGATAGCATTAAACGCATAGAACTCAAAGCTTTGAAGAAGGTTGAAATTAAAACTTATTTTTACCAGATGCTATTTCGATTGATGAAGTTTCTGTTGTATTTTCATATCGTGTATCATCTACTTTGATTTATTTAGTACATTAATATAGGTATTTCAAAATAAAAACAGCGATTCATCGCCTCATATGAGGCGAGAACTCACGATTCCGAGGTTAACACTCTCTTGCTCGACCGACTGACCTAGCTGGTTGACAACACAGTGGTTTTAATAACGCTGATCTCTTATATCTCAAAGCTTCCAAGAAGAATTATTTTTACCAGCTTACTAGTTCCAAAAATAAATAATCTGTTGTATTTTCATATCGTGTATCATTTACTTTGATTTATTTAGTACATTATTCTAGGTATTTCAAAATAAAAACTGCAACTCTTCGCCTCAAATGAGGGTCGAACTACCAATTCCGAGGTTAACACTCTCTTGCTCGACAGACTGACCTAGCTGGTTAACAACACAGCGGTTTTAATAACGCTGATCTCTTATATCTCAAAGCTTCCAAGAAGAATTATTTTTACCAGCTTACTAGTTCCAAAAATAAATAATCTGTTGTATTTTCATATCGTGTATCATTTACTTTGATTTATTTAGTACATTATTCTAGGTATTTCAAAATAAAAACAGCAACTCTTCGCCTCAAATGAGGGTCGAACTACCAATTCCGAGGTTAACACTCTCTTGCACGACTGACTGAGCTAGCTGGTTGACAACTCAGTGGTTTTAATAACGCTGTTCTCTTATATCTCAAAGCTTCCAAGAAGAATTATATTTACCAGCTTACTAGTTTAAAAAATAAAATATCTGTTGTATTTTCATATCCTGCGTTCTTTACTCACAGATAACCACAGTACATTGTTATAGAGATTTCAAAATATAAATATATCGCCCAACGTGGGGCTCGAACCCACGACCCCGAGATTAAGAGTCTCGTGCTCTACCGACTGAGCTAGCCGGGCGTCAACAACAACGTCATGATAACACTAAACGCATATATCTCAAAGCTTCCAATAAAAGTTAAATTCAAACTTATTCTTACCAGCGTACTTTCTCTAAGGATGAAGTATCTGTTGTGTTTTCATATCCTGCATTCCTTACTGTTACAAACTCAGTACTTCTTTTTAGAGATTTCAAAATATAAAAGATGAAAATGTCGTTCAACGTGGGACTCCAACGAACAGTCCTAATACTGATAGTCATGGTATCTACTGACTGTGCTAGTCGAGTGATGACATATATATCTTTATGGCATTAAACAAATAAAACGAAAAGCTTTAAAGAAGAATGAAATTAAAACTTATTTACGCCAGCCTGCTATTTTGATTCATAAAATTACTGTTGTATTTTCATATCATTTATCATTTACATTGATATACTTAGTACATTATTAAAGGTATTTGAAAATATAAAGCAGAAATTCAATGTAGCACTCGAACAACTCATCATTCCGAGGTTAAGAGTCTCGTGCTCGACAAACTGAGCTAGCTGGTTGACAACAAAGAAGTCTTGATAACGCTGATCCCAAATATCTCAAAGCTTCCCAGAAGAATTAATTTTACCAGCTTACTATTTCCGAGGATAAAATTTCTGTTGTGTAATCATATCCAGCATTCTTTACTATTATAATCTCAGTACATTGCTTTAGAGAATTCAAAACATAAAAGTGTAAAACATCCTTCAACGTGGGGCTTGAACATACAGTCTAGATATTAATAGTCTCGTTATCTACTGACTGTGCTTGGCGGGTGACAACACAGACGTCTTGATAGCATTAAACGCATGGAACTCAAAGCTTTGAAGAAGGTTGAAATTAACACTTATTTTCACCAGATGCTATTTCGATTGATGAAGTTTCTGTTGTATTTTCATATCGTGTATCATTTACATTGATTTATTTAGTACATTAATATAGGTATTTCAAAATAAAAACAGCAATTCATCGCCTTATATGAGGCGAGAATTCAAGATTCCGAGGTTAACAATCGCTTGCTCGACCGACTGACCTAGCTGGTTGACAACACAGTGGTTTTAATAACGCTGATCTCTTATATCTCAAAGCTTCCAAGAAGAATTATTTTTACCAGCTTACTAGTTCCAAAAATAAATAATCTGTTGTATTTTCATATCGTGTATCATTTACTTTGATTTATTTAGTACATTATTCTAGGTATTTCAAAATAAAAACTGCAACTCTTCGCCTCAAATGAGGGTCGAGCTACCAATTCCGAGGTTAACACTCTCTTGCACGACCGACTGAGCTAGCTGGTTGACAACACAGTGGTTTTAATAACGCTGTTCTCTTATATCTCAAAGCTTCCAAGAAGAATTATATTTACCAGCTTACTAGTTTAAAAAATAAAATATCTGTTGTATTTTCATATCCTCCATCCTTTACTCCGATAACCTCAGTATATTGTTATGGAGATTTCAAATATAAAAAAGAGAAATTCGTCGCCCTACATGGGGCTCGAACACACGACCCCGAGATTAAGAGTCTCGTTCTCTACCGACTGAGCTAGCCGGGCTACGGTAAGGTTGCTTTAATTACACTGAACTCAGATATCGCAAAGCTTCCAATGAAAAATAATGAAATAAAAAAATTTCTTAGTAGCATATTTTCAACGCATGAAATTTCTGTTGTATTTTAATATCCTGCATTCTTTACTTTGATAAACTCAGTTTTATATAATAGAGATTTGAAAATATAAAACAAAATTATAACGCCCTACATGTAACACGAACGTAAGGTCCCGAAACGAATAGTCTTGTTCTCTACTGACTGTGCTAGGCGGGTGAAAACAAAGACTTCTTGATAGCATTAAGCACATAAAACTCAAAGCTATAAAGAAGAATGAAATTAATACTCATTTGCACCAACATGATATTTTGATTCATACATACCAACATGATATTTTGATTCCTGTTGTATTTTCATATCGTGTGTATCCTTTACTTTGATATAATTAGTACATTATTATAAATATTTCAAAATATAAAAGAGAATTCAGAGCCCAATGTGGGGTTCGAACTCACGATGCGGAAGTTAAAAATTCGTGCTCGTCCGTCTGAGCTAGAAGGTCGCACACATTGATGTCTTGATAACGCTGAACTGATATATCTCAAAGCTTCCAAAATGAATGATTTTTACCATCCTACTGTTCCCAAGGATAAAATTCCTGTTGTATTTCCATACCTCTTTTGCATTCTTTACTGTGATAAACTCAGTACATTGTTATAGAGATTTCAAAATATAAAATAGAAATATATCACGCAACGAGGGGATTGAACCCAAAACACCGAGATTAAAAGTCTCGTGCTCTATGGAGTGAGCTTATCCGGGCATCAACATTAACGTCTTAATAGCACTAAACGCATATATCTCAAAGCTTCCAATGAAAAATAAATTAAAACTTATATTTAGTAGGGCGCATTTTCTAAGGATGAAATTTCTGTTGTGTAATCATATCCAGCATTCTTTACTATTGTAAACTCAGTGCATTGCTTTAGATAATTCAAAACATAAAAGAGTAAAATATCCTTCAACGTGGGGCTTGAACACACAGTCCAGATATTAATAGTCTCGTTATCTACTGACTGTGCTTGGCGGGTGACAACACAGACGTCTTGATAGCATTAAACGCATAGAACTCAAAGCTTTGAGAAAGGTTGAAATTAAAACTTATTTTTACCAGATGCTATTTCGATTGATGAAGTTTCTGTTGTATTTTCATATCGTGTATCATCTACTTTGATTTATTTAGTACATTAATATAGGTATTTCAAAATAAAAACAGCAAGTCATCGCCTCATATGAGGCGAGAACTCACGATTCCGAGGTTAACACTCTCTTGCTCGACCGACTGACCTAGCTGGTTGACAACACAGTGGTTTTAATAACGCTGATCTCTTATATCTCAAAGCTTCCAAGAAGAATTATTTTTACCAGCTTACTAGTTCCAAAAATAAATAATCTGTTGTATTTTCATATCCTGCATTCTTTACTCAGATAACCTCAGTACATTGTTATAGGGATTTCAAAATATAAATATATCGCCCAACGTGGGGCTCGAACCCACGACCCCGAGATTAAGAGTCTCGTGCTCTACCGACTGAGCTAGCCGGGCGTCAACAACAACGTCATGATAACACTAAACGCATATATCTCAAAGCTTCCAATAAAAGTTAAATTCAAACTTATTCTTACCAGCGTACTTTCTCTAAGGATGAAATATCTGTTGTGTTTTCATATCCTGCATTCCTTACTCTTACAAACTCAGTACTTCTTTATAGAGATTTCAAAATATAAAAGATGAAAATGTCGTTCAACGTGGGACTCGAACAAACAGTCCTAATACTGGTAGTCATGGTATCTACTGACTGTGCTAGTCGAGTGATAACATATACGTCTTTATGTCATTAAATAAATAAAACTCAAAGCTTTAAAGAAGAATGAAATTAAAACTTATTTACGCTAGCCTGCTATTTTGATTCATAAAATTACTGTTTTTTTTTTCATATCATGTATCATTTACTTTGATTTACTTAGTACATTATTAAAGGTATTTGAAAATATAAAGCAGAAATTCAATGTAGCACTCGAACTCATTATTCCTAGGTTAACAGACTCGTGCTCGACAAACTGAGCTAGCTGGCTGACAACACAGAGGTCTTGATAACGCTGATCCCAAATATCTCAAAGCTTCCAAGAAGAATTAATTTTACCAGCTTACTATTTCCGAGGATAAAATTTCTGTTGTATTTTCATATCCTCCATCCTTTACTCCGATAACCTCAGTATATTGTTATGGAGATTTCAAAATAAAAAAGAGAAATTCTCCGCCCAACGTGGGGCTCGAACCCACGACCCCGAGATTAAGAGTCTCGTGCTCTACCGACTGAGCTAGCCGGGCTACGGTAAGGTTGCTTTAATTACACTAAACTCATATATCGCAAAGCTTCCAGTGAATAAAAATGAAATAAAAAATTTCTTACTAGCATAGTTTTTCATCGCATGAAATTTCAGTTGTATTTTAATATCCTGCATTCTTTACTTTGATAAACTCAGTTTTATATAATAGAGATTTGAAAATATAAAACAAAATTATAACGCCCTACATGTAACACGAACGTGCGGTCCCGAAACGAATAGTCTTGTTCTCTACTGACTGTGCTAGGCGGGTGAAAGCAAAGACTTCTTGATAGCATTAAGCACATAAAACTCAAAGATATAAAGAAGAATGAAATTAATACTCATTTGCACCAGCATGATATTTTGATTCATAATATTCCTGTTGTATTTTCATATCGTGTGTATCCTTTACTTTCTATAAGTAGTACATTATTATAAATATTTCAAAATATAAAAGAGAATTTTAGAGCCTAATGTGGGGTTCGAACTCACGATGCGGAAGTTAAAAATTCGTGCTCGTCCGTCTGAGCTAGAAGGTCGCACACATTGATGTCTTGATAACGCTGATCTGATATATCTCAAAGCTTCCAAAACGAATTATTTTTACCATCCTACTGTTCCCAAGGATAAAATTCCTGTTGTATTTCCATACCTCTTTTGCATTCTTTACTGTGATAAACTCAGTACATTGTTATAGAGATTTCAAAATATAAAACAGAAATACATCACGCAACGATGGGATTGAACCCAAAACACCGAGATTAAAAGTCTCGTGCTCTAAGGAGTGAGCTTATCCGGGCATCAACATTAACGTCTTAATAGCACTAAACGCATATATCTCAAAGCTTCCAATGAAAAATAAATTAAAACTTATATTTAGTAGGGCGCATTTTCTAAGGATGAAATTTCTGTTGTGTAATCATATCCAGCATTCTTTACTATTATAAACTCATAACATTGCTTTAGAGAATTCAAAACATAAAAGAGTAAAATATCCTTCAACGTGGGGCTTGAACACACAGTCCAGATATTAATAGTCTCGTTATCTACTGACTGTGCTAGGCGGGTGAAAACACAGACGTCTTGATAGCATTAAACGCATAGAACTCAAAGCTTTGAAGAAGGTTGAAATTAAAACTTATTTTTACCAGATGCTATTTCGATTGATGAAGTTTCTGTTGTATTTTCATATCGTGTATCATCTACTTTGATTTATTTAGTACATTAATATAGGTATTTCAAAATAAAAACAGCAAGTCATCGCCTCATATGAGGCGAGAACTCACGATTCCGAGGTTAACACTCTCTTGCTCGACCGACTGACCTAGCTGGTTGACAACACATTGGTTTTATATATATATAATAACGCTGATCTCTTATATCTCAAAGCTTCCAAGAAGAATTATTTTTACCAGCTTACTAGTTCCAAAAATAAATAATCTGTTGTATTTTCATATCGTGTATCATTTACTTTGATTTATTTAGTACATTATTCTAGGTATTTCAAAATAAAAACTGCAACTCTTCGCCTCAAATGAGGGTCGAGCTACCAATTCCGAGGTTAACACTCTTTTGCACGACCAACTGAGCTAGCTTGTTGACAACACAGTTGCTTTAATAACGCTGTTCTCTTATAACTCAAAGCTTCCAAGAAGAATTATTTTTACCAGCTTACTAGTTTAAAAAATAAAATATCTGTTGTATTTTCATATCCTGCATTCTTTACTCAGATAACCTCAGTACATTGTTATAGGGATTTCAAAATATAAATATATCGCCCAACGTGGGGCTCGAACCCACGACCCCGAGATTAAGAGTCTCGTGCTCTACCGACTGAGCTAGCCGGGCGTCAACAACAACGTCATGATAACACTAAACGCATATATCTCAAAGCTTCCAATAAAAGTTAAATTCAAACTTATTCTTACCAGCGTACTTTCTCTAAGGATGAAATATCTGTTGTGTTTTCATATCCTGCATTCCTTACTCTTACAAACTCATTACTTCTTTATAGAGATTTCAAAATATAAAAGATGAAAATGTCGTTCAACGTGGGACTCGAACACACAGTCCTAATACTGATAGTCATGGTATCTACTGACTGTGCTAGTCGAGTGATGACATATACGTCTTTATGGCATTAAACACATAAAACTCAAAGCTTTAAAGAAGAATGAAATTAAAACTTATTTACGCTAGCCTGCTATTTTGATTCATAAAATTACTGTTTTTTTTCATATCATGTATCATTTACTTTGATTTACTTAGTACATTATTAAAGGTATTTGAAAATATAAAGCAGAAATTCAATGTAGCACTCGAACTCATTATTCCTAGGTTAAGAGTCTCGTGCTCGACAAACTGAACTAGCTGGCTGACAACACAGAGGTCTTGATAACGCTGATCCCAAATATCTCAAAGCTTCCAAGAAGAATTAATTTTACCAGCTTACTATTTCCGAGGATAAAATTTCTGTTGTATTTTCATATCCTCCATCCTTTACTCCGATAACCTCAGTATATTGTTATGGAGATTTCAAAATAAAAAAGAGAAATTCTCCGCCCAACGTGGGGCTTGAACCCACGACCCCGAGATTAAGAGTCTCGTGCTCTACCGACTGAGCTAGCCGGGCTACGGTAAGGTTGCTTTAATTACACTAAACTCATATATCGCAAAGCTTCCAGTGAATAAAAATGAAATAAAAAAATTTCTTACTAGCATAGTTTTTCATCGCATGAAATTTCTGTTGTATTTTAATATCCTGCATTCTTTACTTTGATAAACTCAGTTTTATATAATAGAGATTTGAAAATATAAAACAAAATTATAACGCCCTACATGTAACACGAACGTGCGGTCCCGAAACGAATAGTCTTGTTCTCTACTGACTGTGCTAGGCGGGTGAAAACAAAGACTTCTTGATAGCATTAAGCACATAAAACTCAAAGCTATAAAGAAGAATGAAATTAATACTCATTTGCACCAGCATGATATTTTGATTCATAATATTCCTGTTGTATTTTCATATCGTGTGTATCCTTTACTTTCTATAATTAGTACATTATTATAAATATTTCAAAATATAAAAGAGAATTTCAGAGCCCAATGTGGGGTTCGAACTCACGATGCGGAAGTTAAAAATTCGTGCTCGTCCGTCTGAGCTAGAAGGTCGCACACATTGATGTCTTGATAACGCTGAACTGATATATCTCAAAGCTTCCAAAATGAATGATTTTTACCATCCTACTGTTCCCAAAGATAAAATTCCTGTTGTATTTCCATACCTCTTTTGCATTCTTTACTGTGATAAACTCAGTACATTGTTATAGAGATTTCAAAATATAAAATAGAAATATATCACGCAACGAGGGGATTGAACCCAAAACACCGAGATTAAAAGTCTCGTGCTCTATGGAGTGAGCTTATCCGGGCATCAACATTAACGTCTTAATAGCACTAAACGCATATATCTCAAAGCTTCCAATGAAAAATAAATTAAAACTTATATTTAGTAGGGCGCATTTTCTAAGGATGAAATTTCTGTTGTGTAATCATATCCACAGCATTCTTTACTATTATAAACTCATAACATTGCTTTAGAGAATTCAAAACATAAAAGAGTAAAATATCCTTCAACGTGGGGCTTGAACACACAGTCCAGATATTAATAGTCTCGTTATCTACTGACTGTGCTAGGCGGGTGAAAACACAGACGTCTTGATAGCATTAAACGCATAGAACTCAAAGCTTTGAAGAAGGTTGAAATTAAAACTTATTTTTACCAGATGTACTATTTCGATTGATGAAGTTTCTGTTGTATTTTCATATCGTGTATCATCTACTTTGATTTATTTAGTACATTAATATAGGTATTTCAAAATAAAAACAGCAAGTCATCGCCTCATATGAGGCGAGAACTCACGATTCCGAGGTTAACACTCTCTTGCTCGACCGACTGACCTAGCTGGTTGACAACACAGTGGTTTTAATAACGCTGATCTCTTATATCTCAAAGCTTCCAAGAAGAATTATTTTTACCAGCTTACTAGTTCCAAAAATAAATAATCTGTTGTATTTTCATATCCTGCATTCTTTACTCAGATAACCTCAGTACATTGTTATAGGGATTTCAAAATATAAATATATCGCCCAACGTGGGGCTCGAACCCACGACCCCGAGATTAAGAGTCTCGTGCTCTACCGACTGAGCTAGCCGGGCGTCAACAACAACGTCATGATAACACTAAACGCATATATCTCAAAGCTTCCAATAAAAGTTAAATTCAAACTTATTCTTACCAGCGTACTTTCTCTAAGGATGAAATATCTGTTGTGTTTTCATATCCTGCATTCCTTACTCTTACAAACTCATTACTTCTTTATAGAGATTTCAAAATATAAAAAGGTCGTTCAACGTGGGACTCGAACACACAGTCCTAATACTGATAGTCATGGTATCTACTGACTGTGCTAGTCGAGTGATGACATATACGTCTTTATGGCATTAAACACATAAAACTCAAAGCTTTAAAGAAGAATGAAATTAAAACTTATTTACGCTAGCCTGCTATTTTGATTCATAAAATTACTGTTGTATTTTCATATCATTTATCATTTACTTTGATTTACTTAGTACATTATTAAAGGTATTTGAAAATATAAAGCAGAAATTCAACGTAGCACTCGAACAACTCATCATTCCGAGGTTAAGAGTCTCGTGCTCGACAAACTGAGCTAGCTGGTTGACAACAAAGAAGTCTTGATAACGCTGATCCCAAATATCTCAAAGCTTCCAAGAAGAATTAATTTTACCAGCTTACTATTTCCGAGGATAAAATTTCTGTTGTGTAATCATATCCAGCATTCTTTACTATTATAATCTCAGTACATTGCTTTAGAGAATTCAAAACATAAAAGTGTAAAACATCCTTCAACGTGGGGCTTGAACACACAGTCTAGATATTAATAGTCTCGTTATCTACTGACTGTGCTTGGCGGGTGACAACACAGACGTCTTGATAGCATTAAACGCATGGAACTCAAAGCTTTGAAGAAGGTTGAAATTAACACTTATTTTCACCAGATGCTATTTCGATTGATGAAGTTTCTGTTGTATTTTCATATCGTGTATCATTTACATTGATTTATTTAGTACATTAATATAGGTATTTCAAAATAAAAACAGCAATTCATCGCCTTATATGAGGCGAGAATTCAAGATTCCGAGGTTAACAATCTCTTGCTCGACCGACTGAGCTAGCTGGTTGACAACAGAGAGGTTTTATTTATATATAATAACGCTGATCTCTTATATCTCAAAGCTTCCAAGAAGAATTATTTTTACCAGCTTACTAGTTCCAAAAAAAATAATCTGTTGTATTTTCATATCCTGCATTCTTTACTCAGATAACCTCAGTACATTGTTATAGGGATTTCAAAATATAAATATATCGCCCAACGTGGGGCTCGAACCCACGACCCCGAGATTAAGAGTCTCGTGCTCTACCGACTGAGCTAGCCGGGCGTCAACAACAACGTCATGATAACACTAAACGCATATATCTCAAAGCTTCCAATAAAAGTTAAATTCAAACTTATTCTTACCAGCGTACTTTCTCTAAGGATGAAATATCTGTTGTGTTTTCATATCCTGCATTCCTTACTCTTACAAACTCATTACTTCTTTATAGAGATTTCAAAATATAAAAGATGAAAATGTCGTTCAACGTGGGACTCGAACAAACAGTCCTAATACTGGTAGTCATGGTATCTACTGACTATGCTAGTCGAGTGATGACATATACGTCTTTATGGCATTAAACACATAAAACTCAAAGCTTTAAAGAAGAATGAAATTAAAACTTATTTACGCTAGCCTGCTATTTTGATTCATAAAACTACTGTTTTTTTCATATCATGTATCATTTACTTTGATTTACTTAGTACATTATTAAAGGTATTTGAAAATATAAAGCAGAAATTCAATGTAGCACTCGAACTCATTATTCCTAGGTTAAGAGTCTCGTGCTCGACAAACTGAACTAGCTGGCTGACAACACAGAGGTCTTGATAACGCTGATCCCAAATATCTCAAAGCTTCCAAGAAGAATTAATTTTACCAGCTTACTATTTCCGAGGATAAAATTTCTGTTGTATTTTCATATCCTCCATCCTTTACTCCGATAACCTCAGTATATTGTTATGGAGATTTCAAAATAAAAAAGAGAAATTCTCCGCCCAACGTGGGGCTCGAACCCACGACCCCGAGATTAAGAGTCTCGTGCTCTACCGACTGAGCTAGCCGGGCTACGGTAAGGTTGCTTTAATTACACTAAACTCATATATCGCAAAGCTTCCAATGAAAAAATGAAATAAAAAAATTTCTTACTAGCATAGTTTTTCATCGCATGAAATTTCTGTTGTATTTTAATATCCTGCATTCTTTACTTTGATAAACTCAGTTTTATATAATAGAGATTTGAAAATATAAAACAAAATTATAACGCCCTACATGTAACACGAACGTGCGGTCCCGAAACGAATAGTCTTGTTCTCTACTGATTGTGCTAGGCGGGTGAAAACAAAGACTTCTTGATAGCATTAAGCACATAAAACTCAAAGCTATAAAGAAGAATGAAATTACTCATTTGCACCAACATGATATTTTGATTCATAATATTCCTGTTGTATTTTCATATCGTGTGTATCCTTTACTTTCTATAATTAGTACATTATTATAAATATTTCAAAATATAAAAGAGAATTTCAGAGCCCAATGTGGGGCTCGAACTCACGATGCCGAAGTTAAAAATTCGTGCTCGTCCGTCTGAGCTAGAAGGGTCGCACACATTGATGTCTGGATAACGCTGAACTGATATATCTCAAAGCTTCCAAAATGAATGATTTTTACTATCGTACTGTTCCCAAGGATAAAATTCCTGTTGTATTTCCATACCTCTTTTGCATTTTTTACTGTGATATACTCAGTACATTGTTATAGAGATTTCAAAATATAAAATAGAAATATATCACGCAACGAGGGGATTGAACCCAAAACACCGAGATTAAAAATTCTCGTGCTCTATGGAGTGAGCTTATCCGGGCATCAACATTAACGTCTTAATAGCACTAAACGCATATATCTCAAAGCTTCCAATGAAAAATAAATTAAAACTTATATTTAGTAGGGCGCATTTTCTAAGGATGAAATTTCTGTTGTGTAATCATATCCAGCATTCTTTACTATTATAAACTCATAACATTGCTTTAGAGAATTCAAAACATAAAAGAGTAAAATATCCTTCAACGTGGGGCTTGAACACACAGTCCAGATATTAATAGTCTCGTTATCTACTGACTGTGCTAGGCGGGTGAAAACACAGACGTCTTGATAGCATTAAACGCATAGAACTCAAAGCTTTGAAGAAGGTTGAAATTAAAACTTATTTTTACCAGATGCTATTTCGATTGATGAAGTTTCTGTTGTATTTTCATATCGTGTATCATCTACTTTGATTTATTTAGTACATTAATATAGGTATTTCAAAATAAAAACAGCAAGTCATCGCCTCATATGAGGCGAGAACTCACGATTCCGAGGTTAACACTCTCTTGCTCGACCGACTGACCTAGCTGGTTGACAACACAGTGGTATTAATAACGCTGATCTCTTATATCTCAAAGCTTCCAAGAAGAATTATTTTTACCAGCTTACTAGTTCCAAAAATAAATAATCTGTTGTATTTTCATATCGTGTATCATTTACTTTGATTTATTTAGTACATTATTCTAGGTATTTCAAAATAAAAACTGCAACTCTTCGCCTCAAATGAGGGTCGAGCTACCAATTCCGAGGTTAACACTCTCTTGCACGACCGACTGAGCTAGCTGGTTGACAACACAGTGGTTTTAATAACGCTGTTCTCTTATATCTCAAAGCTTCCAAGAAGAATTATAATTACCAGCTTACTAGTTTAAAAAATAAAATATCTGTTGTATTTTCATATCCTGCGTTCTTTACTCACAGATAACCACAGTACATTGTTATAGGGATTTCAAAATATAAATATATCGCCCAACGTGGGGCTCGAACCCACGACCCCGAGATTAAGAGTCTCGTGCTCTACCGACTGAGCTAGCCGGGCGTCAACAACAACGTCATGATAACACTAAAAGCATACATCTCAAAGCTTCCAATAAAAGTTAAATTCAATCTTATTCTTACCAGCGTACTTTCTCTAAGGATGAAATTTCTGTTGTGTTTTCATATCCTGCATTCCTTACTCTTACAAACTCAGTACTTCTTTATAGAGATTTCAAAATATAAAAGATGAAAATGTCGTTCAACGTGGGACTCCAACAAACAGTCCTAATACTGGTAGTCATGGTATCTATTGACTGTGCTAGTCGAGTGATGACATATACGTCTTTATGTCATTAAACACATAAAACTCAAAGCTTTAAAGAAGAATGAAATTAAAACTTATTTACGCTAGCCTGCTATTTTGATTCATAAAATTACTGTTTTTTTTTCATATCATGTATCATTTACTTTGATTTACTTAGTACATTATTAAAGGTATTTGAAAATATAAAGCAGAAATTCAACGTAGCACTCGAACAACTCATTATTCCGAGGTTAAGAGTCTCGTGCTCGACAAACTGAGCTAGCTGGTTGACAACACAGAGGTCTTGATAACGCTGATCCCAAATATCTCAAAGCTTCCAAGAAGAATTAATTTTACCAGCTTACTATTTCCGAGGATAAAATTTCTGTTGTGTAATCATATCCAGCATTCTTTACTATTATAATCTCAGTACATTGCTTTAGAGAATTCAAAACATAAAAGTGTAAAACATCCTTCAACGTGGGGCTTGAACACACAGTCTAGATATTAATAGTCTCGTTATCTACTGACTGTGCTTGGCGGGTGACAACACAGACGTCTTGATAGCATTAAACGCATGGAACTCAAAGCTTTGAAGAAGGTTGAAATTAACACTTATTTTCACCAGATGCTATTTCGATTGATGAAGTTTCTGTTGTATTTTCATATCGTGTATCATTTACATTGATTTATTTAGTACATTAATATAGGTATTTCAAAATAAAAACAGCAATTCATCGCCTTATATGAGGCGAGAATTCAAGATTCCGAGGTTAACAATCTCTTGCTCGACCGACTGAGCTAGCTGGTTGACAACACATTGGTTTTTTATAATAACGCTGATCTCTTATATCTCAAAGCTTCCAAGAAGAATTATTTTTACCAGCTTACTAGTTCCAAAAATAAATAATCTGTTGTATTTTCATATCCTGCATTCTTTACTCAGATAACCTCAGTACATTGTTATAGGGATTTCAAAATATAAATATATCGCCCAACGTGGGGCTCGAACCCACGACCCCGAGATTAAGAGTCTCGTGCTCTACCGACTGAGCTAGCCGGGCGTCAACAACAACGTCATGATAACACTAAACGCATATATCTCAAAGCTTCCAATAAAAGTTAAATTCAAACTTATTCTTACCAGCGTACTTTCTCTAAGGATGAAATATCTGTTGTGTTTTCATATCCTGCATTCCTTACTCTTACAAACTCAGTACTTCTTTATAGAGATTTCAAAATATAAAAGATGAAAATGTCGTTCAACGTGGGACTCGAACACACAGTCCTAATAGTGATAGTCATGGTATCTACTGACTGTGCTAGTCGAGTGATAACATATACGTCTTTATGTCATTAAACACATAAAACTCAAAGCTTTAAAGAAGAATGAAATTAAAACTTATTTACGCTAGCCTGCTATTTTGATTCATAAAATTCCTGTTTTTTCTCATATCATGTATCATTTACGTTGATTTACTTAGTACATTATTAAAGTTATTTGAAAATATAAACAGAAATTCAATGTAGCACTCGAACTCATTATTCCTAGGTTAACAGTCTCGTGCTCGACAAACTGAGCTAGCTGGCTGACAACACAGAGGTCTTGATAACGCTGATCCCAAATATCTCAAAGCTTCCAAGAAGAATTAATTTTACCAGCTTACTATTTCCGAGGATAAAATTTCTGTTGTATTTTCATATCCTCCATCCTTTACTCCGATAACCTCAGTATATTGTTATGGAGATTTCAAATATAAAAAAGAGAAATTCGCCGCCCAACGTGGGGCTCGAACACACGACCCCGAGATTAAGAGTCTCGTGTTCTACCGACTGAACTAGCCGGGCTATGGTAAGGTTGCTTTAATTACACTAAACTCATATATCGCAAAGCTTAAATTGAAAATGAAATAAAAAAATTTCTTACTAGCATAGTTTTTCATCGCATGAAATTTCTGTTGTATTTTAATATCCTGCATTCTTTACTTTGATAAACTCAGTTTTATATAATAGAGATTTGAAAATATAAAACAAAATTATAACGCCCTACATGTAACACGAACGTGCGGTCCCGAAACGAATAGTCTTGTTCTCTACTGACTGTGCTAGGCGGGTGAAAACAAAGACTTCTTGATAGCATTCAGCACATAAAACTCAAAGCTATAAAGAAGAATGAAATTACTCATTTGCACCAACATGATATTTTGATTCATAATATTCCTGTTGTATTTTCATATCGTGTGTATCCTTTACTTTCTATAATTAGTACATTATTATAAATATTTCAAAATATAAAAGAGAATTTCAGAGCCCAATGTGGGGTTCGAACTCACGATGCGGAAGTTAAAAATTCGTGCTCGTCCGTCTGAGCTAGAAGGTCGCACACATTGATGTCTTGATAACGCTGAACTGATATATCTCAAAGCTTCCAAAATGAATGATTTTTACCATCCTACTGTTCCCTAGGATAAAATTCCTGTTGTATTTCCATACCTCTTTTGCATTCTTTACTGTGATAAACTCAGTACATTGTTATAGAGATTTCAAAATATAAAATAGAAATATATCACGCAACGAGGGGATTGAACCAAAAACACCGAGATTAAAAGTCTCGTGCTCTATGGAGTGAGCTTATCCGGGCATCAACATTAACGTCTTAATAGCACTAAACGCATATATCTCAAAGCTTCCAATGAAAAATAAATTAAAACTTATATTTAGTAGGGCGCATTTTCTAAGGATGAAATTTCTGTTGTGTAATCATATCCAGCATTCTTTACTATTATAAACTCATAACATTGCTTTAGAGAATTCAAACCATAAAAGAGTAAAATATCCTTCAACGTGGGGCTTGAACACACAGTCCAGATATTAATAGTCTCGTTATCTACTAACTGTGCTATGCGGGTGAAAACACAGACGTCTTGGTAGCATTAAACGCATAGAACTCAAAGCTTTGAAGAAGGTTGAAATTAAAACTTATTTTACCAGATGCTATTTCGATTGATGAAGTTTCTGTTGTATTTTCATATCGTGTATCATCTACTTTGATTTATTTAGTACATTAATATAGGTATTTCAAAATAAAAACAGCGATTCATCGCCTCATATGAGGCGAGAACTCACGATTCCTAGGTTAACACTCTCTTGCTCGACAGACTGACCTAGCTGGTTAACAACACAGCGGTTTTAATAACGCTGATCTCTTATATCTCAAAGCTTCCAAGAAGAATTATTTTTACCAGCTTACTAGTTCCAAAAATAAATAATCTGTTGTATTTTCATATCGTGTATCATTTACTTTGATTTATTTAGTACATTATTCTAGGTATTTCAAAATAAAAACTGCAACTCTTCGCCTCAAATGAGGGTCGAACTACCAATTCCGAGGTTAACACTCTCTTGCACGACCGACTGAGCTAGCTGGTTGACAACACAGTGGTTTTAATAACGCTGTTCTCTTATATCTCAAAGCTTCCAAGAAGAATTATATTTACCAGCTTACTAGTTTAAAAAATAAAATATCTGTTGTATTTTCATATCCTGCGTTCTTTACTCACAGATAACCACAGTACATTGTTATAGGGATTTCAAAATATAAATATATCGCCCAACGTGGGGCTCGAACCCACGACCCCGAGATTAAGAGTCTCGTGCTCTACCGACTGAGCTAGCCGGGCGTCAACAACAACGTCATGATAACACTAAACGCATATATCTCAAAGCTTCCAATAAAAGTTAAATTCAAACTTATTCTTACCAGCGTACTTTCTCTAAGGATGAAATTTCTGTTGTGTTTTCATATCCTGCATTCCTTACTCTTGCAAACTCAGTACTTCTTTATAGAGATTTCAAAATATAAAAGATGAAAATGTCGTTCAACGTGGGACTCGAACAAACAGTCCTAATACTGGTAGTCATGGTATCTACTGACTGTGCTAGTCGAGAAATGACTTAGACGTCTTTATGGCAATAAACACATAAAACTCAATGCTGTAAAGAAGAATGAAATTAAAACTTATTTACGCCAGCATTCTATTTTGATTCATAAAATTACTGTTGTATTCTCATATCATTTATCATTTATTTTGATTTACTTAGTACATTATTAAAGGTATTTAAAAATATAAAGCAGAAATTCAACGTAGCACTCGAACAACTCATTATTCCGAAGTTAAGAGTCTCGTGCTCGACAAACTGAGCTAGCTGGTTGACAACAAAGAAGTCTTGATAACGCTGATCCCAAATATCTCAAAGCTTCCAAGAAGAATTAATTTTACCAGCTTACTATTTCCGAGGATAAAATTTCTGTTGTGTAATCATATCCAGCATTCTTTACTATTATAATCTCAGTACATTGCTTTAGAGAATTCAAAACATAAAAGTGTAAAACATCCTTCAACGTGGGGCTTGAACATACAGTCTAGATATTAATAGTCTCGTTATCTACTGACTGTGCTTGGCGGGTGACAACACAGACGTCTTGATGGCATTAAACGCATGGAACTCAAAGCTTTGAAGAAGGTTGAAATTAACACTTATTTTCATCAGATGCTATTTCGATTGATGAAGTTTCTGTTGTATTTTCATATCGTGTATCATTTACATTGATTTATTTAGTACATTAATATAGGTATTTCAAAATAAAAACAGCAATTCATCGCCTTATATGAGGCGAGAATTCAAGATTCCGAGGTTAACAATCTCTTGCTCGATCGACTGACCTAGCTGGTTGACAATAGAGAGGTTTTATATATATATATATATAAATATATATATACATATATATAAATATATATATACATATATATAAATATATATATACATATATATAAATATATATATATATATATATATATATATATATATATATATAATTACGCTGATCTCTTATATCTCAAAGCTTCCAAGAAGAATTATTTTTACCAGCTTACTAGTTCCAAAAATAAATAATCTGTTGTATTTTCATATCCTGCATTCTTTACTCAGATAACCTCAGTACATTGTTATAGGGATTTCAAAATATAAATATATCGCCCAACGTGGGGCTCGAACCCACGAGCCCGAGATTAAGAGTCTCGTGCTCTACCGACTGAGCTAGCCGGGCGTCAACAACAACGTCATGATAACACTAAACGCATATATCTCAAAGCTTCCAATAAAAGTTAAATTCAAACTTATTCTTACCAGCGTACTTTCTCTAAGGATGAAATATCTGTTGTGTTTTCATATCCTGCATTCCTTACTCTTACAAACTCAGTACTTCTTTATAGAGATTTCAAAATATAAAAGATGAAAATGTCGTTCAACGTGGGACTCGAACAAACAGTCCTAATACTCGTAGTCATGGTATCTACTGACTGTGTTAGTGGAGTGATGACGTATACGTCTTTATGTCATTAAACACATAAAACTCAAAGCTTTAAAGAAGAATGAAATTAAAACTTATTTACGCTAGCCTGCTATTTTGATTCATAAAATTACTGTTTTTTCTCATATCATGTATCATTTAATTTCATTTACTTAGTACATTATTAAAGTTATTTGAAAATATAAACAGAAATTCAATGTAGCACTCGAACTCATTATTCCTAGGTTAACAGTCTCGTGCTCGACAAACTGAGCTAGCTGGCTGACAACACAGAGGTCTTGATAACGCTGATCCCAAATATCTCAAAGCTTCCAAGAAGAATTAATTTTACCAGCTTACTATTTCCGAGGATACAATTTCGGTTGTATTTTCATATCCTCCATCCTTTACTCCGATAACCTCAGTATATTGTTATGCAGATTTCAAAATAAAAAAGAGAAATTCTCCGCCCAACGTGGGGCTCGAACCCACGACCCCGAGATTAAGATACTCGTGCTCTACCGACTGAGCTAGCCGGGCTAAGGTAAGGTTGCTTTAATTGCACTAAACTCATATATCGCAAAGCTTCCAGTGAAAAAAAGAAATAAAAAAATTTCTTACTAGCATAGTTTTTCATCGCATGAAATTTTTGTTGTATTTTAATATCCTGCATTCTTTACTTTGATAAACTCAGTTTTATATAATAGAGATTTGAAAATATAAAACAAAATTATAACGCCCTATATGTAACACGAACGTGCGGTCCCGAAACGAATAGTCTTGTTCTCTACTGACTGTGCTAAGCGGGTGAAAACAAAGACTTCTTGATAGCATTAAGCACATAAAACTCAAAGCTATAAAGAAGAATGAAATTAATACTCATTTGCACCAACATGATATTTTGATTCATAATATTCCTGTTGTATTTTCATATCGTGTGTATCCTTTACTTTCTAAAATTAGTACATTATTATAAATATTTCAAAATATAAAAGAGAATTTCAGAGCCCAATGTGGGGTTCGAACTCACGATGCGGAAGTTAAAAATTCGTGCTCGTCCGTCTGAGCTAGAAGGTCGCACACATTGATGTCTTGATAACGCTGAACTGATATATCTCAAAGCTTCCAAAATGAATGATTTTTACTATCGTACTGTTAACAAGGATAAAATTCCTGTTGTATTTCCATACCTCTTGCATTTTTTACTGTGATATACTCAGTACATTGTTATAGAGATTTCAAAATATAAAACAGAAATATATCACGCAACGAGGGGATTGAACCCAAAAAACCGAGATTAAAAGTCTCGTGCTCTATGGAGTGAGCTTATCCGGGCATCAACATTAACGTCTTAATAGCACTAAACGCATATATCTCAAAGCTTCCAATGAAAAATAAATTAAAACTTATATTTAGTAGGGCGCATTTTCTAAGGATGAAATTTCTGTTGTGTAATCATATCCAGCATTCTTTACTATTATAAACTCATAACATTGCTTTAGAGAATTCAAACCATAAAAGAGTAAAATATCCTTCAACGTGGGGCTTGAACACACAGTCCAGATATTAATAGTCTCGTTATCTACTGACTGTGCTATGCGGGAAAACACAGACGTCTTGATAGCATTAAACGCATAGAACTCAAAGCTTTGAAGAAGGTTGAAATTAAAACTTATTTTTACCAGATGCTATTTCGATTGATGAAGTTTCTGTTGTATTTTCATATCGTGTATCATCTACTTTGATTTATTTAGTACATTAATATAGGTATTTCAAAATAAAAACAGCGATTCATCGCCTCAAATGAGGGTCGAGCTACCAATTCCGAGGTTAACACTCTCTTGCTCGACCGACTGACCTAGCTTGTTGACAACACAGTTGCTTTAATAACGCTGTTCTCTTATATCTCAAAGCTTCCAAGAAGAATTATTTTTACCAGCTTACTAGTTTAAAAAATAAAATATCTGTTGTATTTTCATATCCTGCGTTCTTTACTCACAGATAACCACAGTACATTGTTATAGGGATTTCAAAATATAAATATATCGCCCAACGTGGGGCTCGAACCCACGACCCCGAGATTAAGAGTCTCGTGCTCTACCGACTGAGCTAGCCGGGCGTCAACAACAACGTCATGATAACACTAAAAGCATACATCTCAAAGCTTCCAATAAAAGTTAAATTCAATCTTATTCTTACCAGCGTACTTTCTCTAAGGATGAAATATCTGTTGTGTTTTCATATCCTGCATTCCTTACTCTTACAAACTCATTACTTCTTTATAGAGATTTCAAAATATAAAAGATGAAAATGTCGTTAAAGTGGGACTCCAACAAACAGTCCTAATACTGGTAGTCATGGTATCTATTGACTGTGCTAGTCGAGTGATGACATATACGTCTTTATGTCATTAAACACATAAAACTCAAAGCTTTAAAGAAGAATGAAATTAAACTTATTTACGCTAGCCTGCTATTTTGATTCATAAAGCTATTGTTTTTCTTTCATATCATGTATCATTTATTTTGATTTACTTAGTACATTATTAAAGATATTTGAAAATATAAAGCAGAAATTCAACGTAGCACTCGAACAACTCATTATTCCTAGGTTAACAGACTCGTGCTCGACAAACTGAGCTAGCTGGCTGACAACACAGAGGTCTTGATAACGCTGATCCCAAATATCTCAAAGCTTCCAAGAAGAATTAATTTTACCAGCTTACTATTTCCGAGGATAAAATTTCTGTTGTATTTTCATATCCTCCATCCTTTACTCCGATAACCTCAGTATATTGTTATGGAGATTTCAAAATAAAAAATAGAAATTCTCCGCCCAACGTGGGGCTCGAACCCACGACCCCGAGATTAAGAGTCTCGTGCTCTACCGACTGAGCTAGCCGGGCTAAGGTAAGGTTGCTTTAATTGCACTAAACTCATATATCGCAAAGCTTCCAGTGAATAAAAATGAAATAAAAAAATTTCTTACTAGCATAGTTTTTTATCGCATGAAATTTCTGTTGTATTTTAATATCCTGCATTCTTTACTTTGATAAACTCAGTTTTATATAATAGAGATTTGAAAATATAAAACAAAATTATAACGCCCTATATGCAACACGAACGTGCGGTCCCGAAACGAATAGTCTTGTTCTCTACTGACTGTGCTAAGCGGGTGAAAACAAAGACTTCTTGCTAGCATTAAGCACATAAAACTCAAAGCTATAAAGAAGAATGAAATTAATACTCATTTGCACCAGCATGATATTTTGATTCATAATATTCCTGTTGTATTTTCATATCGTGTATCCTTTACTTTATATAATTAGTACATTATTATAAATATTTCAAAATATAAAAGAGAAATTCATAGCCCAATGTGGGGCTCGAACTCACGATGCCGAAGTTAAAAATTCGTGCTCGTCCGTCTGAGCTAGAAGGTCGCACGCATTGATGTCTTGATAACGCTGAACTGATATATCTCAAAGCTTCCAAAATGAATGATTTTTACCATCGTACTGTTCACAAGGATAAAATTCCTGTTGTATTTCCATACCTCTTTTGCATTTTTTACTGTGATAAACTCAGTACATTGTTATAGAGATTTCAAAATATAAAACAGAAATATATCACGCAACGAGGGGATTGAACCCAAAACACCGAGATTAAAAGTCTCGTGCTCTATGGAGTGAGCTTATCCGGGCATCAACATTATCGTCTTAATAGCACTAAACGCATATATCTCAAAGCTTACAATGAAAAATAAATTAAAACTTATATTTAGTAGGGCGCATTTTCTAAGGATGAAATTTCTGTTGTGTAATCATATCCACAGCATTCTTTACTATTATAAACTCATAACATTGCTTTAGAGAATTCAAAACATAAAAGAGTAAAATATCCTTCAACGTGGGGCTTGAACACACAGTCCAGATATTAATAGTCTCGTTATCTACTGACTGTGCTAGGCGGGTGAAAACACAGACGTCTTGATAGCATTAAACGCATAGAACTCAAAGCTTTGAAGAAGGTTGAAATTAAAACTTATTTTTACCAGATGCTATTTCGATTGATGAAGTTTCTGTTGTATTTTCATATCGTGTATCATCTACTTTGATTTATTTAGTACATTAATATAGGTATTTCAAAATAAAAACAGCAAGTCATCGCCTCATATGAGGCGAGAACTCACGATTCCGAGGTTAACACTCTCTTGCTCGACCGACTGACCTAGCTGGTTGACAACACAGTGGTTTTAATAACGCTGATCTCTTATATCTCAAAGCTTCCAAGAAGAATTATTTTTACCAGCTTACTAGTTCCAAAAATAAATAATCTGTTGTATTTTCATATCGTGTATCATTTACTTTGATTTATTTAGTACATTATTCTAGGTATTTCAAAATAAAAACTGCAACTCTTCGCCTCAAATGAGGGTCGAGCTACCAATTCCGAGGTTAACACTCTCTTGCACGACCGACTGAGCTAGCTGGTTGACAACACAGTGGTTTTAATAACGCTGTTCTCTTATATCTCAAAGCTTCCAAGAAGAATTATTTTTACCAGCTTACTAGTTTAAAAAATAAAATATCTGTTGTATTTTCATATCCTGCGTTCTTTACTCAGATAACCTCAGTACATTGTTATAGGGATTTCAAAATATAAATATATCGCCCAACGTGGGGCTCGAACCCACGACCCCGAGATTAAGAGTCTCGTGCTCTACCGACTGAGCTAGCCGGGCGTCAACAACAACGTCATGATAACACTAAACGCATATATCTCAAAGCTTCCAATAAAAGTTAAATTCAAACTTATTCTTACCAGCGTACTTTCTCTAAGGATGAAATATCTGTTGTGTTTTCATATCCTGCATTCCTTACTCTTACAAACTCAGTACTTCTTTTTAGAGATTTCAAAATATAAAAGATGAAAATGTCGTTCAACGTGGGACTCGAACAAACAGTCCTAATACTCGTAGTCATGGTATCTACTGACTGTGCTAGTCGAGTGATGACATATACGTCTTTATGTCATTAAACACATAAAACTCAAAGCTTTAAAGAAGAATGAAATTAAAACTTATTTACGCTAGCCTGCTATTTTGATTCATAAAATTACTGTTTTTTCTCATATCATGTATCATTTAATTTCATTTACTTAGTACATTATTAAAGGTATTTGAAAATATAAACAGAAATTCAATGTAGCACTCGAACAACTCATTATTCCGAAGATAAGAGTCTCGTGCTCGACAAACTGAGCTAGCTGGCTGACAACACAGAGGTCTTGATAACGCTGATCCCAAATATCTCAAAGCTTCCAAGAAGAATTAATTTTACCAGCTTACTATTTCCGAGGATACAATTTCGGTTGTATTTTCATATCCTCCATCCTTTACTCCGATAACCTCAGTATATTGTTATGCAGATTTCAAAATAAAAAAGAAATATTCTCCGCCCAACGTGGGGCTTGAACCCACGACCCCGAGATTAAGAGTCTCGTGCTCTACCGACTGAGCTAGCCGGGCTACGGTAAGGTTGCTTTAATTACACTAAACTCATATATCGCAAAGCTTCCAGTGAAAAAAATGAAATAAAAAAATTTCTTACTAGCATAGTTTTTATCGCATGAAATTTCTGTTGTATTTTAATATCCTGCATTCTTTACTTTGATAAACTCAGTTTTATATAATAGAGATTTGAAAATATAAAACAAAATTATAACGCCCTACATGTAACACGAACGTGCGGTCCCGAAACGAATAGTCTTGTTCTCTACTGACTGTGCTAGGCGGGTGAAAACAAAGACTTCTTGATAGCATTAAGCACATAAAACTCAAAGCTATAAAGAAGAATGAAATTAATACTCATTTGCACCAGCATGATATTTTGATTCATAATATTCCTGTTATATTTTCATATCGTGTGTATCCTTTACTTTCTATAATTAGTACATTATTATAAATATTTCAAAATATAAAAGAGAATTTCAGAGCCCAATGTGGGGCTCGAACTCACGATGCCGAAGTTAAAAATTCGTGCTCGTCCGTCTGAGCTAGAAGGGTCGCACACATTGATGTCTGGATAACGCTGAACTGATATATCTCAAAGCTTCCAAAATGAATGATTTTTACCATCCTACTGTTCCCAAGGATAAAATTCCTGTTGTATTTCCATACCTCTTTTGCATTCTTTACTGTGATAAACTCAGTACATTGTTATAGAGATTTCAAAATATAAAATAGAAATATATCACGCAACGAGGGGATTGAACCCAAAACACCGAGATTAAAAGTCTCGTGCTCTATGGAGTGAGCTTATCCGGGCATCAACATTAACGTCTTAATAGCACTAAACGCATATATCTCAAAGCTTCCAATGAAAAATAAATTAAAATTTATATTTATTAGGGCGCATTTTCTAAGGATGAAATTTCTGTTGCGTAATCATATCCAGCATTCTTTACTCTTATAAATTCATAACATTGCTTTAAAGAATTCAAAACATAAAAGAGTAAAATATCCTTCAACGTGGGGGTGAACACACAGTCCAGATAATAATAGTCTCGTTATCTACTGACTGTGCTAGGCGGTTGAAAACACAGACGTCTTGATAGCATTAAACGCATAGAACTCAAAGCTTTGAAGAAGGTTGAAATTAAAACTGATTTTTACCAGATGCTATTTCGATTGATGAAGTTTCTGTTGTAATTTTATATCGTGTATCATCTACTTTGATTTATTTAGTACATTAATATAGGTATTTCAAAATAAAAACAGCAATTCATCGCCTCATATGAGGCGAGAACTCACGATTCCGAGGTTAACACTCTATTTGCTCGACCGACTGACCTAGCTGGTTGACAACACAGTGGTTTTAATAACGCTGATCTCTTATATCTCAAAGCTTCCAAGAAGAATTATTTTTACCAGCTTACTAGTTCCAAAAATAAATAATCTGTTGTATTTTCATATCGTGTATCATTTACTTTGATTTATTTAGTACATTATTCTAGGTATTTCAAAATAAAAACTGCAACTCTTCGCCTCAAATGAGGGTCGAACTACCAATTCCGAGGTTAACACTCTCTTGCACGACCGACTGAGCTAGCTGGTTGACAACACAGTGGTTTTAATAACGCTGTTCTCTTATATCTCAAAGCTTCCAAGAAGAATTATATTTACCAGCTTACTAGTTTAAAAAATAAAATATCTGTTGTATTTTCATATCCTGCGTTCTTTACTCACAGATAACCACAGTACATTGTTATAGGGATTTCAAAATATAAATATATCGCCCAACGTGGGGCTCGAACCCACGACCCCGAGATTAAGAGTCTCGTGCTCTACCGACTGAGCTAGCCGGGCGTCAACAACAACGTCATGATAACACTAAACGCATATATCTCAAAGCTTCCAATAAAAGTTAAATTCAAACTTATTCTTACCAGCGTACTTTCTCTAAGGATGAAATTTCTGTTGTGTTTTCATATCCTGCATTCCTTACTCTTACAAACTCAGTACTTCTTTATAGAGATTTCAAAATATAAAAGATGAAAATGTCGTTCAACGTGGGACTCGAACAAACAGTCCTAATACTGGTAGTCATGGTATCTACTGACTGTGCTAGTCGAGTGATGACATATACGTCTTTATGTCATTAAACACATAAAACTCAAAGCTTTAAAGAAGAATGAAATTAAAACTTATTTACGCCAGCATTCTATTTTGATTCATAAAATTACTGTTGTATTTTTATATCATTTATCATTTAGTTTGATTTACTTAGTACATTATTAAAGGTATTTAAAAATATAAAGCAGAAATTCAACGTAGCACTCGAACAACTCATTATTCCGAGGTTAAGAGTCTCGTGCTCGACAAACTGAGCTAGCTGGTTGACAACACAGAGGTCTTGATAACGCTGATCCCAAATATCTCAAAGCTTCCAAGAAGAATTAATTTTACCAGCTTACTATTTCCGAGGATAAAATTTCTGTTGTGTAATCATATCCAGCATTCTTTACTATTATAATCTCAGTACATTGCTTTAGAGAATTCAAAACATAAAAGTGTAAAACATCCTTCAACGTGGGGCTTGAACACACAGTCTAGATATTAATAGTCTCGTTATCTACTGACTGTGCTTGGCGGGTGACAACACAGACGTCTTGATAGCATTAAACGCATGGAACTCAAAGCTTTGAAGAAGGTTGAAATTAACACTTATTTTCATCAGATGCTATTTCGATTGATGAAGTTTCTGTTGTATTTTCATATCGTGTATCATTTACATTGATTTATTTAGTACATTAATATAGGTATTTCAAAATAAAAACAGCAATTCATCGCCTTATATGAGGCGAGAATTCAAGATTCCGAGGTTAACAATCTCTTGCTCGATCGACTGACCTAGCTGGTTGACAATAGAGAGGTTTTATATATATATATAAATATATATAATTACGCTGATCTCTTATATCTCAAAGCTTCCAAGAAGAATTATTTTTACCAGCTTACTAGTTCCAAAAATAAATAATCTGTTGTATTTTCATATCCTGCATTCTTTACTCAGATAACCTCAGTACATTGTTATAGGGATTTCAAAATATAAATATATCGCCCAACGTGGGGCTCGAACCCACGAGCCCGAGATTAAGAGTCTCGTGCTCTACCGACTGAGCTAGCCGGGCGTCAACAACAACGTCATGATAACACTAAACGCATATATCTCAAAGCTTCCAATAAAAGTTAAATTCAAACTTATTCTTACCAGCGTACTTTCTCTAAGGATGAAATATCTGTTGTGTTTTCATATCCTGCATTCCTTACTCTTACAAACTCATTACTTCTTTATAGAGATTTCAAAATATAAAAAGATCGTTCAACGTGGGACTCGAACACACAGTCCTAATAATGATAGTCATGGTATCTACTGACTGTGCTAGTCGAGTGATGACATATACGTCTTTATGGCATTAAACACATAAAACTCAAAGCTTTAAAGAAGAATGAAATTAAAACTTATTTACGCTAGCCTGCTATTTTGATTCATAAAACTAGTGATATTTTTCCATATCATGTATCATTTACTTTGATTTACTTAGTACATTATTAAAGGTATTTGAAAATATAAAGCAGAAATTCAATGTAGCACTCGAACTCATTATTCCTAGGTTAAGAGTCTCGTGCTCGACAAACTGAACTAGCTGGCTGACAACACAGAGGTCTTGATAACGCTGATCCCAAATATCTCAAAGCTTCCAAGAAGAATTAATTTTACCAGCTTACTATTTCCGAGGATAAAATTTCTGTTGTATTTTCATATCCTCCATCCTTTACTCCGATAACCTCAGTATATTGTTATGGAGATTTCAAAATAAAAGAGAAATTCTCCGCCCAACGTGGGGCTTGAACCCACGACCCCGAGATTAAGAGTCTCGTGCTCTACCGACTGAGCTAGCCGGGCTACGGTAAGGTTGCTTTAATTACACTAAACTCATATATCGCAAAGCTTCCAGTGAAAAAAAATGAAATAAAAATTTCTTACTAGCATAGTTTTTCATCGCATGAAATTTCTGTTGTATTTTAATATCCTGCATTCTTTACTTTGATAAACTCAGTTTTATATAATAGAGATTTGAAAATATAAAACAAAATTATAACGCCCTACATGTAACACGAACGTGCGGTCCCGAAACGAATAGTCTTGTTCTCTACTGACTGTGCTAGGCGGGTGAAAACAAAGACTTCTTGATAGCATTCAGCACATAAAACTCAAAGCTATAAAGAAGAATGAAATTAATACTCTTTTGCACCAGCATGATATTTTGATTCATAATATTCCTGTTGTATTTTCATATCGTGTGTATCCTTTACTTTCTATAATTAGTACATTATTATAAATATTTCAAAATATAAAAGAGAATTTCAGAGCCCAATGTGGGGTTCGAACTCACGATGCGGAAGTTAAAAATTCGTGCTCGTCCGTCTGAGCTAGAAGGTCGCACACATTGATGTCTTGATAACGCTGAACTGATATATCTCAAAGCTTCCAAAATGAATGATTTTTACCATCCTACTGTTCCCTAGGATAAAATTCCTGTTGTATTTCCATACCTCTTTTGCATTCTTTACTGTGATAAACTCAGTACATTGTTATAGAGATTTCAAAATATAAAATAGAAATATATCACGCAACGAGGGGATTGAACCAAAAACACCGAGATTAAAAGTCTCGTGCTCTATGGAGTGAGCTTATCCGGGCATCAACATTAACGTCTTAATAGCACTAAACGCATATATCTCAAAGCTTCCAATGAAAAATAAATTAAAACTTATATTTAGTAGGGCGCATTTTCTAAGGATGAAATTTCTGTTGTGTAATCATATCCAGCATTCTTTACTATTATAAACTCATAACATTGCTTTAGAGAATTCAAACCATAAAAGAGTAAAATATCCTTCAACGTGGGGCTTGAACACACAGTCCAGATATTAATAGTCTCGTTATCTACTGACTGTGCTTGGCGGGTGAAAACACAGACGTCTTGATAGCATTAAACGCATAGAACTCAAAGCTTTGAAGAAGGTTGAAATTAAAACTTATTTTTACCAGATGCTATTTCGATTGATGAAGTTTCTGTTGTATTTTCATATCGTGTATCATCTACTTTGATTTATTTAGTACATTAATATAGGTATTTCAAAATAAAAACAGCAAGTCATCGCCTCATATGAGGCGAGAACTCACGATTCCGAGGTTAACACTCTCTTGCTCGACCGACTGACCTAGCTGGTTGACAACACAGTGGTATTAATAACGCTGATCTCTTATATCTCAAAGCTTCCAAGAAGAATTATTTTTACCAGCTTACTAGTTCCAAAAATAAATAATCTGTTGTATTTTCATATCCTGCGTTCTTTACTCACAGATAACCACAGTACATTGTTATAGGGATTTCAAAATATAAATATATCGCCCAACGTGGGGCTCGAACCCACGACCCCGAGATTAAGAGTCTCGTGCTCTACCGACTGAGCTAGCCGGGCGTCAACAACAACGTCATGATAACACTAAACGCATATATCTCAAAGCTTCCAATAAAAGTTAAATTCAAACTTATTCTTACCAGCGTACTTTCTCTAAGGATGAAATATCTGTTGTGTTTTCATATCCTGCATTCCTTACTCTTACAAACTCAGTACTTATTTATAGAGATTTCAAAATATAAAAGATGAAAAAGGTCGTTCAACGTGGGACTCGAACACACAGTCCTAATACTGATAGTCATGGTATCTACTGACTGTGCTAGTCGAGTGATGACATATACATCTTTATGGCATTAAACACATAAAACTCAAAGCTTTAAAGAAGAATGAAATTAAAACTTATTTACGCTAGCCTGCTATTTTGATTCATAAAATTACTGCTGTATTCTCATATCATTTATCATTTATTTTGATTTACTTAGTACATTATTAAAGGTATTTGAAAATATAAAGCAGAAATTCAACGTAGCACTCGAACAACTCATTATTCCGAGGTTAAGAGTCTCGTGCTCGACAAACTGAGCTAGCTGGTTGACAACACAGAGGTCTTGATAACGCTGATCCCAAATATCTCAAAGCTTCCAAGAAGAATTAATTTTACCAGCTTACTATTTCCGAGGATAAAATTTCTGTTGTGTAATCATATCCAGCATTCTTTACTATTATAATCTCAGTACATTGCTTTAGAGAATTCAAAACATAAAAGAGTAAAACATCCTTCAACGTGGGGCTTGAACACACAGTCTAGATATTAATAGTCTCGTTATCTACTGACTGTGCTTGGCGGGTGACAACACAGACGTCTTGATAGCATTAAACGCATGGAACTCAAAGCTTTGAAGAAGGTTGAAATTAACACTTATTTTCACCAGATGCTATTTCGATTGATGAAGTTTCTGTTGTATTTTCATATCGTGTATCATTTACATTGATTTATTTAGTACATTAATATAGGTATTTCAAAATAAAAACTGCAATTTATCGCCTCTTATGAGGCGAGAACTCTCGATTTCGAAGTTAACAATCTCTTACTCGACCGACTGAGCTAGCTGGTTGACAACACATTGGTTTTAATAACGCTGATCTCTTATATCTCAAAGCTTCCAAGAAGAATCATTTTTACCAGCTTACTAGATCCAAAAATAAAATATCTGTTGTATTTTCATATCCTGCATTCTTTACTCAGATAACCTCAGTACACTGTTATAGGGATTTCAAAATATAAATATATCGCCCAACGTGGGCTAGAACCCACGACCACGAGATTAAGAGTCTTGTGCTCTACCGACTTAACTAGCCGGGCGTCAACAACAACTTCTTGATAACACTAAACGCATATATCTCAAAGCTTCCAATAAAAGTTAAATTCAAACTTATTCTTACAAGCGTACTTTCTCTAAGGATGAAATATCTGTTGTGTTTTCATATCCTGCATTCCTTACTCTTACAAACTCAGTACTTCTTTATAGAGATTTCAAAATATAAAAGAGAAAATGGTCGTTCAACGTGGGACTCGAACACACAGTCCTAATACTGATAGTCATGGTATCTACTGACTGTGCTAGTCGAGTGATGACATATACGTCTTTATGGCATTAAACACATAAAACTCAAAGCTTTAAAGAAGAATGAAATTAAAACTTATTTACGCTAGCCTGCTATTTTGATTCATAAAATTACTGTTTTTTTTTCATATCATGTATCATTTACTTTGATTTACTTAGTACATTATTAAAGGTATTTGAAAATATAAAGCAGAAATTCAACGTAGCACTCGAACAACTCATTATTCCGAGGTTAAGAGTCTCGTGCTCGACAAACTGAGCTAGCTGGCTGACAACACAGAGGTCTTGATAACGCTGATCCCAAATATCTCAAAGCTTCCAAGAAGAATTAATTTTACCAGCTTACTATTTCCGAGGATAAAATTTCTGTTGTATTTTCATATCCTCCATCCTTTACTCCGATAACCTCAGTATATTGTTATGGAGATTTCAAAATAAAAAAGAGAAATTCGCCGCCCAACGTGGGGCTCGAACACACGACCCCGAGATTAAGAGTCTCGTGTTCTACCGACTGAACTAGCCGGGCTACGGTAAGGTTGCTTTAATTACACTAAACTCATATATCGCAAAGCTTCCAATATAAAAAAATGAAATAAAAAAATTTCTTACTAGCATAGTTTTTCATCGCATGAAATTTCTGTTGTATTTTAATATCCTGCATTCTTTACTTTGATAAACTCAGTTTTATATAATAGAGATTTGAAAATATAAAACAAAATTATAACGCCCTACATGTAACACGAACGTGCGGTCCCGAAACGAATAGTCTTGTTCTCTACTGACTGTGCTAGGCGGGTGAAAACAAAGACTTCTTGATAGCATTAAGCACATAAAACTCAAAGCTATAAAGAAGAATGAAATTAATACTCATTTGCACCAACATGATATTTTGATTCATAATATTCCTGTTGTATTTTCATATCGTGTGTATCCTTTACTTTCTATAATTAGTACATTATTATAAATATTTCAAAATATAAAAGAGAAATTTCAGAGCCAAATGTGGGGTTCGAACTCACGATGCGGAAGTTAAAAATTCGTGCTCGTCCGTCTGAGCTAGAAGGTCGCACACATTGATGTCTTGATAACGCTGAACTGATATATCTCAAAGCTTCCAAAATGAATGATTTTTACCATCCTACTGTTCCCAAGGATAAAATTCCTGTTGTATTTCCATACCTCTTTTGCATTCTTTACTGTGATAAACTCAGTACATTGTTATAGAAATTTCAAAATATAAAAACGAAATATATCACGGAACGAGGGGATTGAACCCAAAACACCGAGATTAAAAGTCTCGTGCTCTATGGAGTGAGCTTATCCGGGCATCAACATTAACGTCTTAATAGCACTAAACGCATATATCTCAAAGCTTCCAATGAAAAATAAATTAAAACTTATATTTAGTAGGGCGCATTTTCTAAGGATGAAATTTCTGTTGTGTAATCATATCCAGCATTCTTTACTATTATAAACTCAGTACATTGCTATAGATAATTCAAAACATAAAAGAGTAAAATATCCTTCAACGTGGGGGTGAACACACAGTCCAGATAATAATAGTCTCGTTATCTACTGACTGTGCTAGGCGGTTGAAAACACAGACGTCTTGATAGCATTAAACGCATAGAACTCAAAGCTTTGAAGAAGGTTGAAATTAAAACTGATTTTTACCAGATGCTATTTTGATTCATAAAATTACTGTTGTATTTTCATATCATAGATCATTTACTTTGATTTTCTTAGTGTATTAAAGTGTTGTATTAAAGGCATTTGAATATATAAAGCAGAAATTCAGCGCCTCATATGAGGCGAGAACTCACGATTCCGAGGTTAACACTCTCTTGCTCGACCGACTGACCTAGCTGGTTGACAACACAGAGGTTTTAATAACGCTGATCTCTTATATCTCAAAGCTTCCAAGAATTATTTTTACCAGCTTACTAGTTCCAAAAATAAAATATCTGTTGTATTTTCATATCCTGCATTCTTTACTCATATACCCTGAGTACATTGTTATAGGGATTTCAAAATATAAATATATCGCCCAACGTGGGTCTCGAACGCACGACACCGAGATTAAGAGTCTCGTGCTCTACCGACTGAGCTAGCCGGACAACGGTAAAGTCGATTTAATTACACTAATCTCATATATCGCAAAGCTTCCAATGAAAAAAATGAAAATTAAAACTTGTTCTTTAAAACATACTTTTTCATCGCATGAAATTTCTGCTGTATTTTAATATCCTTCATTCTTTACTTTGATAAAACTAAGTTTTATATAACAGAGATTTGAAAATATAAAACAAAAATATAACGCCCTACATGTAACACGAACGTGCGGTCCCGAAACGAATAGTCTTGTTCTCTACTGACTGTGCTAGGTGGGTGAAAACAAAGACTTCTTGATAGCATTCAGCAAATAAAACTCAAAGCTATAAAGAAGAATGAAATTAAAACTTATTTACGCTAGCATGATATTTTGATTCATAATATTCCTGTTGTATTTTCATATCGTGTGTATCCTTTACTTTCTATAATTAGTACATTATTATAAATATTTCAAAATATAAAATGGAAATTCATTGCCAAATTATAGGCCTCGAACACACGCTGCCGAAATTAAGAATCTCGTGCTCGTCCGACTGAGCTAGACAGTCGACAACGTAGACGTCTTCATAACGCTGAATTCATATATCTCAAAGCTTCCAAAAAGAATTATTTTTACGATCGTACATTTCCCAATTTTAAACAAAATTTCTGTTGTATTTTCATACCTCTCTTGCATTCTTTACTGTGATAAACTCAGTACATTGTTATAGAGATTTCAAAATGTAAAATAGAAAAATATCGCGCAACGATGGGATTGAACCCAAAACACCGAGATTAAAAGTCTCGTGCTCTATGGATTGAGTTTATCCGGGCAGCAACAGTAACGTCTTAATAACACTAAACGCATATATCTCAAAGCTTCCAATGAAAAATAAATTAAAACTTATATTTAGTAGGTCGCATTTTCTAAGGATGAAATTTCTGTTGTGTAATCATATCCACAGCATTCTTTACTATTATAAACTCATAACATTGCTTTAGAGAATTCAAAACATAAAAGAGTAAAATATCCTTCAACGTGGGGATTGAACACACAGTCAAGATATTAATAGTCTCGTTATCTACTGACTGTGCTAGGCGGGTGATAACACAGACGTCTTGATAACATTAAACACGTAAAACTCAAAGCTTTAAAGAAGGTTGAAATTAAAACTTTTCTCCAGATGCTATTTCGATTGATGAAGTTTCTGTTGTATTTTCATATCGTGTATCATTTACTTTGATTTATTTAGTACATTATTATAGGTATTTCAAAATAAAAACAGGAAATCATCGCCTCAAATGAGGGTCGAACTCACGAATCCGAGGTTAACACTCTCTTGCTCGACCGACTGAGCTAGCTGGTTGACAACACAGTGGCTTTAATAACGCTGATCTCTTATATCTCAAAACTTCCAAGAAGAATTATTTTTACCAGCTTACTAGTTCCAAAAATAAAATATCTGTTGTATTTTCATATCCTGCATTCTTTATTCAGATAACCTCAGTACATTGTTATAGGGTTTCCAAAATGTAAATATATCGCCCAACGTGGGGCTCGAACCCATGACCTTGAGATTAAGAGTGTCGTGCTCTACCGACTGGCATAGCCGGAAGTCAACAACAACGTCATGATAACGCTAAACGCATATATCTCAAAACTTCCAATGAAAAATAAATTCAAACTTATTCTTACCAGCGTACTTTCTCTAAGGATAAAATTTCTGCTGTGTTTTCATATCCTGCATACTTTACTCTTACAAACGCAGTACTTCTTTATAGAGATTTCAAAATATAAAAGTGAAAAATATAGTTCAACGTGGGACTCGAACACACAGTCCTAATATTGATAGTCTTGTTATCTACTGACTTTGCTAGGCGAGAGGTGACACAGACGACTTTATGGCATTAAACACATAAAACTGAAGGCTTTAAAGAAGACTGAATTTAAAACTTATTTACGCCAGCATGCTATTTTGATTCATAAAATTACTGTTGTGTTTTTATATCATGGATCATTTACTTTGATTTACTTAGTACATTATTAAAGGCATTTGAAAATATAAAGCAGAAATTCAGCGCCCAATGTAGCGCTCGAACTCATTATTCCGAGGTTAAGATCCTCGTGCTCCACCGACTGACCTACCTGGTTGGGAACACTGAGGTCTTGATAACGCTGATCAAAAATATCTCAAAGCTTCGAAGAAGAATTATTTTTACCAGCTTACTATTTCCAAGGATAAAATTTCTGTTGTATTTTCATATCCTGCATTCTTTACTGTCATAAACTTAATACATTATTATAGGGTTTTCAAAATATAAAACAGAAATTTATCACCCAACGTGGGAGTCGAACCCACGACACCGCGATTAAGGTCTTGATAGCGCTGATCGAAAATATCTCAAAGCTTCAAACAAGAATTATTTTTACCAGCGTACTATTTCCATGGATAAAATTTTTGTTGTATTTTCAAATCCTGCATTGTTTACCCCGATAACCTTATTATACTATTATAGAGATTTCAAAACATAAATATATCGCCCAACGTGGAGCTCGAACCCACGACCCTGAGAATAAGAGTCTCTTGCTCTATCGACTGAGCTAGCCGGCTGTCAAAATTAACGTCTTGATAACACCAAATCCATTTATTTCAAATTTCCAATGAAAAATGAAACAAAATTTATTCTTACCAGCGTACATTTTCTAAGGATGAAATTTTGTTTTATTTTCATATCGTGCATTCTTTACTTTTATAAACTCAATTTTTTATATTAGGGATTTGAAAATATACAACAAAAATATAACGTCCAACATGTAACACGAAAATTCGGTCCCGAAACGAATAGTCTCGAGATCTACTGACTGTTCTAGCCAGGTAACAACAAAGACGTCTTGATAGCATTAAACACATAAAACTCAAAGCTATAAGGAAGAATTAAATTAAAACTTATTTTTAACAGCATGCTATTTCAATTCAAAAAATTTTGCTTGTATTTCCATATCGTGAATTTTTTACTTGGATAAATTCTATACTATATTACGGAGATTTCAAAATATATAAGAGAATTATATCATCTAACAAGGGACTTGATCCAAAGAAGGCGAGATTAAGAGTCCCACGTTCGGCTGACCGATCTTGAAGTTCTAAAACAAAGTCGTCTTGATAGCACTAAACGCATGTATCTGTAAGGCTTAAACAAGAATGTAATTAAAACTTATTTTTACCGGCATATATTGTGTTTTAAAGGATAAAATTTCAGTTGAGTTTTCATATCCTGCATTCTTTTCTCTGATAAATTTAAGACATTATTTTAGAGTTTTCAAAATATAAATCAGAAATTTATTTGTCGCCCAACGCGGGGCTCGAACTCTAGGTGCCCATATTGTTAGTCGCCGGCTCTACTGTCTGCGCTTGGCGGGTGACAACAATAACCTCTTGATAGCATTAAACGCATTAAACTCAAAGCTATAAAGAAGAATGAAATTAAAACTTATTTGCACCAGCATGCTATTTTGATTCATACAATTCCTGTTGTATTTTCATATCGTGTATCCTTTACTTTCATATACTTATAACATTATTATAAATATTTCAAAATATAAAATAGAAATTCATTGCCAAATTATAGGGCTCGAACTCACGATGCCGAAATTAAGAATCTCGTGCTCGTCCGACTGAGCTAGACGGTCGACAACGTAGACGTCTTCATAACGCTGAATTCATATATCTCAAAGCTTCCAAAAAAAATTATTTTTACGATCGCACATTTCCCAAGTATAAAATTTCTGTTGTATTTTCATACCTCTCTTGCATTCTTTACTGTGATAAACTCAGTACATTGTTATAGATATTTCAAAATATAAAACAGAAATATATCGCCCAACGAGGGAAATCGAACTCACGATTCTGAGATAAAATCTCGAGCTCTACCGACTGATCTACTAGGTCGAAAACATAATCGTCTTGATAACACTAAATCCATATATCTCAAGGCTTTTTAGAAGAATGAAAATGAAACTTATTTTTAATAGCATGCTGTTTCAATTCATAAAATTTCTTTTGTCTTTTCATATCGTGCATTCTTTACTTGGAGAAATTCTGTACATTATTATAAAGGTTTCTAAATATAAGAGGGAAATTTATCACCCAACCTGGGGCTCGGACGTATGACCCCCAGATTAAGATTCTCGTGCTTTCCCGACTTAGCTAGCCGGGTGACTATATTGACGATTTAATAACACTAAATTCATATATCTCAAAGCTTCCAATGGAAAAAATAAAATTAAAACTTATTCTTACCAGCATACGTTTTCAACGCATAAAATTTCAGTTGTATTTCATATCCTGCATTCTTGACATCGATAAACTCAGTACATTATAAAAGAGATTTTAAAATATAAAACGCCAATATATCACCTATCATGGGGCTCGAACACACGACTCGAAATTTAAGAGTCTCGTGCTCTACCGTGTGAGCTATACGAACGACAACACCTAGACGTCTTGATAAAACTAAATATATGTATATATCTCAAATCTTCGAGGAAGAGAGCAATTGAATTTAAAACTTATTCTTAGCAGCATACTTTCTCGATGGACAAAATTTCTGTTGTATTTTCATATCCTGCATTCTTTGTTTTGGTAAACTCTGATTATTATAATATAAATTTAAAAATATAAAATAGGGATATATATATAACGCCCAATGTGGTCCTGTAGTCTACGACCACGAGATTAGAAGTCTCGTGCTCTACCGACTGAACTTCTTCTTCTTAAAATTGCATTTGTATGTCATTGGGCATCTCTGTTTTTATCAGTGTCTTGTATTTTTAATTCCAAACCCAATGTTTCCCAGTTCCAGTTGCTGGGTTCACCCACATTATTAATAAAGTCCGATAACCCTTATGGAGTCTAGGTGTACCTTTCTAGTATGGATTAGGCCTAAAGAATTTATTCTCGGGAGGACAAGGGCCTCGCTTTCATAAGTGATATGCTTGGCCGTTTTCTCTTGCATATGACATTTCCTTCAGATAGGGTCTTGCTGAAACAGTCCCATTTTATGGAGTTATTTTCTGAAATAGTAGTGCCCAGTTAAGAAGCCTACGATTAAACGTATCATCTGCCTAGAGCATCTTAGAATTTCATAGGTAATCTTCGCTGATGATCTACAGATCATACTTTTAGCGTGGGTTAGACCAGGAGTGTTGAGCCAAGCTTCATACCTCTTCTGTTTTTCCCATCTAAGAACAGTGGTTTTTGCGATCTTCAAATTGATCCCACAAAAATGTTCTGCATTGATGGGAACAAAAGACGATCCTTGTTTAGCAAGTTCATCAGCCCTTTCATTACCTTCCATACCCTAGGCCGGTCTGCGTGCAAGGCTCAGATCGTGGCATGATGTCATGGGCTTTTTGGTCAGCGCGGATATCGTTGCTGACTTTGGATTGGAAGCTGGGGTACCGGCTACCGACCAGCTATGAGCCGAGTGCTCTCCTGGAGGATTACTGTCCTCGATCAGTCATTTTCGCTTCCGTATACCTTAGGGTAGGTCTGTCTTAAAAACATCTAGCGTTACCTTCTATACCCTTTCATTACCTTCTATATGGAATCTTTGGCAGCTACCAAAAACGTTTTTTAATATAGATTGCAAATGTCAATTCGATTAAGAAATACAGGACATTAAACATATGAATGTAGCAAATTTAACAATACTAGACAAAGACTCTACCCTAAAAATTACAAGAACATGACTTTTGAAAACTTAATTAAATCTGAAGGATTTAGAATAACTGCTAAAGAAATAATTACCATCCTAATAAATACACAACTTCAACAAGAATAAAACTTGGGATCGATATGAAGACAAGTCATCATTAAGCATTAATTAAATACATTGTCGTAATAATAGTCACACAAGAAATAACAATTGTAAGACCGTGTGATATTATATTTATAAAGTTTAATTATATCTGTCCATACCTTATTAGGTAAAGTCTGTCAATTTTTAATTTAGTTAAGATAAGTTTGTATACTCCTTTGTTATATTGTAACATATTTATTTTGATAAACTTTTCGTTAAGATAAGTACTGTCCTGTCTATTATTTGCTTTTGTAGTTTAATTTAATAAAGTCCAGTGGCCCTCTTCTGGTCTTGATGGACCGCAGGATCTTGATGGTCACCGGGCTGCAGGCAATACCTGGGCAGGTGACTGGGCCCTGTCCGTATATGGCATCTACCCACACCCCATTGTTGCAGTTGACAGGTATGACGGCTTCGAGTATTGGCCACGGACCGGACAAGTGTCTACTGGTGGGATTGCTTCCACGATTAGTCATCAAATTACCACATACCTTCGGGAGGGTCGGTTTCATATTACTATCTTACCTTCAATACCTTTGTGCCCTGGCACCCATACAAGGATTGCCTTGTTGCTAGTTGCCAGTTATGTAAGAAGGTTTCTGCATTCCAAAATTATTTTAGATTTGATTTCGAAAGAATTGAGTGCTTTTAAAGGGGCTTGACTGTCACTAAAAATGAGAATCGGCTTATCATGGTAGCCTTTCCTCTTATTTAGTCGCAGCAGTGGATAATGGCCAAAACTTCTGTCTGGAAGACCGTAACGTATCACCCAAGGCTTACAGATAAGCTGGTTCTTGGTGAAACGCCACATACTCCCAGTCCTGAGAGGCTGTTTTTCAGTGATCCATCTGTGTACCAGATTAGATCTGTTGTTTTAGTTCGGAACATGCTGTTGTTCCATTTGTCTCTAGTTCGAAAAACTATTTCAAATGTCCTTTCAAACATATATGACTTTTCCATGATGTCCGAGAGCATCAGGAAAAAGTAGGATCTTGAATTTTCCCGGTAATAACCCTGTGCTCTCTGAAAACAGGCTGGTCGTACCATTGGTTTCTTAACTTCATTCTGTATGCAGTCTTTCTGGCAGTGGTGCAGATGAAGATGTCTAAGGGAGTCAGATCCAACATGACTTTCAATGCTCTGGTTGGTGCGGTGGATATTGCTCCTGTGATGCAGAGACAGGTCAGTCTTTGTAGGCCTCCTACTATGTTGATCACAGTTTTCTGTTCCACCTTACACCACCAGATCACACAGGCATATGTGAAAATGGGCCTGACAATTGCTGTGTAAATCCAAAACATCAGTTTTGGATGTAAACCAGAGTTTTTACCTAGTATTCGCCTGCAAATCATAATGCTTCTCTTTGCTTGGTTAGTTCTCTCATCAGAGTGCTTATCCCAGGTGAGTTTTTGATCTAAATAAATGCCCAGATACTTCACCTCTGAAGCCACATTGATTTCAACATCAAAAAGTCTTGGTATGAAAAAACCCTCCCGTTTCCTTTTGTGTGTAAAAGTTACAAGGTAGGTTTTCTGAGGATTAACCATCAGATCCATGCACAATTGATCCAAATAACTTAAAGCATCCTGCATGAGATGAAAAGTTATGTCAAAATCTTTACCAAGGATAAGGATGACAATGTCATCAGCATATCCTTGCGTATAGTAGCCCCTATCATTTAGATATTTTATAAGGCTATTTACAACTAGGTTCCAAAGTAGAGATGAGAGAACACCTCCTTGAGGACAACCTCTAGTAGTCTTTTTTCAAATGATTCACCGAAAATGCTCATTTGTATACATCTACCGGATATCAAGGCCTCAATCCAAGTACAAGGATCTGATTAATCCCTGCCCCTCTAAGTGCATTGAGAATGGATAGATGGGAACTGTTATCAAAGGCACCTTGTATGCAGAGGAAAGTTGCCAAGGCAATTTCTTTTTGATCCAGGGTGATTTCAGTCTTAGAAACTAGCTGAAGTAAAGCAGTTTCAGTAGATTTGCAGGATTGATAGACAAATTGAAGAGCATGCAAGGGACTGTTATTACCCAAGTAATCTCTAATATGCCTATCAATGATTTTCTCCATAATTTAAGAAAGAATGAAGAAAGATTGATAGGTCTGTAAGACTTGGTCTGGTCATATGTGTCCATGCCAGGTTTAGGAATAAAAACAATCCTGGTCTTCTGCCATATCTTTGTATAACTCAGTGCTAAGCTAGCTCTGTAAATTCTAAGTAGTACTGGTATGATAACCTCCTCTGCCTTCTGAATCATGATGGGCATAATTCCATCAGGCCCTGGGCTTTTTAGAGGTTTAAAAGCAGAGATTGCCCGTTTAATATTGTTGTAATTAACGATATTTTTAGCGATAGTCCATTGATTGCTATTGACTCTTTGCAAAGAGCCAATGCAGTGCTTCCCTTCGCTATAAATATCTCTAGCACCTGGAAAGTGGGTTTTGGTCATAATTTCCATAACCTCTTTCCCGGAAGCAGTAAAATTACCCTCCTCGTCCTTTAAGGTGCCAACCAAAATGGGTTCATTCCTTTTGAGGAGTATTTGGAGTCTAGCTCCTTCGGAGATAGAATCTATCTCATCACAGAACTTCCTCCAAGAGTTAATTTTGCTTTTCCTAACAAGTTTGTTATAATTAGTGTGAATGCCGTTTTATAGTTCTCCCATTCACCATTTTTCTTAGGTTTATTAAAAGTTTCCTAAGATTTACCCTTTCGGCTGCTAGAAAGTCATTCCACCAAGGACATTGGAGTTTAGCTTTCCTAGTGCGAATAGGGCAGTTGTTATAATACTACTGTGCAGAAGATCTGCTGTAACTTCTAGATCGTAGTTATCTCTAATATATCTGTTCCCGAGCTCAACCAACCCAGTCAAATCCTTCTGGAATTTCTTCCAGTGCGTCCTAACTGGGTCTCTGAACATGCGATCCAGACACATATTAGAGTGAATTTCAAAATGGATGTTTTGATGGTCTGAACCAGAAGGTCTGCCATCTACTTTCAATTTTTTATATTTTTGCTAATTAGCGTTATCTCTATAGTAATGTCAACTACTTCAGATCAATTGGAAGCAATGAAAGTAGGTTCATTGCCCTCATTTAAAATATCTAACCCGTAGTTTAGAATGAATTCTAAGAGGCTCTCACCTCTTTTATTTGTGTCCGTGCTTCAACAGACAACATGGGGAGTATTACAATCTAGTCCTAGGACTACCTGTAAATTGTTGTATCTGCAAAAGTTCACGAGCTTATGCAGAGAATGGTCAGATAGAGCCTTCTCTTCATAGGGCAAGTACATCTTCTCTTCATAGGGCAGGTCTTCATAGGGTACTTTCACAGCTGTCAGGTTCCTAAGGATAAATTCAGAGGGGGTAAAACCTCAGTGTTTTTATGTAAAAGTATACAAGTTCTAGCATTATTATTTTTACAATAGATAATCTTACCTTTAGTTCCTTTGAGACCACTGATTCACCCCCTAACCAGCCAGATTTTTTTGTTTGTTTGTCGCTTAATGATCATTTTTTTGCACACGAGGGCTAATTAGACCGGTACCTACGGTTTAAAGTGGATTCCAAACCACTACAAACATTCATGCCTAAAATGGGACTTGAACCCACGAACTGTTGAACCGAAGGCAAGAGCGCTAACCATTCGGCTGCCAGCTCGGCCCTAACCAGCCAGAGTTCTTGAATCAGGGCCAGGTGTATATCCCCAGCAAAAAACTTCTTACTGAGGTTAGTGGTACCACTTCTACTATTGTGGAGGTTGACTTGTACTACCTTCACCCCATCAGCAGGAGCGAGTTTGTCAAACACTTTTGCCTGCACTTGGTGAAGTCCGATATGAAATTTAGATCCTCTTGCACCAAGTGCCATAGCCTCTAGTTCGGGTACACTAAGAACGATTGTCTGCCCAGATGGGTCGTTCTTGATGTAAAGAACGTTCCACTTCGTTGGAGTGACCCCACCGTTTTGTGCCTCGATTTTCCTCAGGACCTCTTTAGGCTCCAGTTTTCTGCAGATTTTCGGCAATTTTGCAATTATCTTGGTGGTTCTAACAAGTTTCCTTGCCTCACCCACCAAGAGTCTTTGTTCCTGCCAGGGGCTTATGTCACTGACAGTCTGTTCCAGCTACTTTCAGCTCCCCAGATCTGCACAGTTGACAATAAGTCATGCTTTCTTAAGTATACAGGATAGCAAGGTTGGGGCAAAACCCTCCTCGTTCCTTCCTATTCTTCATATTTATCCTTCCTATCCTGGGTTAACAAGAGTTCCAGGTCGGAAGCCTGTTCCTCTGTTAGCCATTTTTCCGGATGACCCTATATAAGCACAGCCATCTTGGCAACCGTGAGAGCCGCCCTGTAGGTAAATCCCCCAGGTCCTTCTCTTTTGGCACCCTTTCCGGCTTTACCCTGGTCCGTCCGGTTAGCGGGATGCTTCTTGCTTTTGTTTGCCTTGGGTTTTTCAACCCAAGTCCGCTCGGCGATTTTGCGTTCCTTCACCAGCTTCTTCTTCTAGGCACCAGAAAGTCTCTTTTTAGCTTGATTCTGATCAGCGAGTCAGTCATGCTAGCGATAGCTTCCTGGCTCTCATCAGATGATGGTTTGGAGGTAATTTCTACCTCCTGTGAGGATTCATCGCTGCTCCTTCACTAGATTGCCTCTGGGTTCCCTTGTCTTTTTTAGCAAGGTCTGCTTCAGAGGATTCACCAGCAAATGAGGAAAAGTTTGTTAGTTCTTTTGTCTTTTCCGCCATAAGATAGCAATTAATAGGGTCAGGTAATACAAAAGTTCACCCAGCATTGCCTGAGTTACTGGTCAAGGCAAAAAAGCTCTAGAAGTACGCCAGGCAACTAGAGGCTCCATTTAAACACCATTACCGCGGTTCTAAATAGCCCTAGGCACGGGTCGCTTAATACCAGGGTTTCGGGAGCTGGTTCGCGGCCTCTGATTCTGTATTCAAGGCTATCCTGTCATTCCTACAGGACGTTCGGCTTTCCACCACCTGCCGACACGCCTGGTAACTGCTCAGGCCCCAGGTACCGACTAAGCTAGTCTCGCGAATACATAGAAGTCTTGATAAAACTAAACACACATATCTCAAAGCTTCCAAATAAATATTTATTTTTACCAGCATACTATTTCGCTTGATAAAATTTCTGTTGCATTTTCATATTCCCTGCATTATTTACTTTGATAAACTCAGTACATCATGATAAAGATTTCAAAATATAAAACTTAAATTTAACGCCCAACGTGGGGCTCGAACCCACAACCCCAAGGTTAGGAGTCTCGTGCTCTATTGACTAAGATATCTGGGCGACAATATAGGCGTCTTGATAACACTAAACACATATATCTCAAAGCTTAGAGAAAAAATGAAATTAAAACTTATTCTTACCAGCATACTATTTCAATGGATAAAATTTCTGTTTCATTTTCTTATCCTGCATACCTTCCTTTGATATACTCAGTACATTAATATATACTCAGTACATTTTATATATTTATCAGTACATTAATATATTCTCAGTACATTTTATAAAAACTATACAATAATTAAAATATTTAATAACAAATATATATTTTAAGCTATTCTACCTTCACAAAATCAAATTTGAGGAAGAGTAATTGAACATACAAAAGCATTGAATTTCAGTTTATGAGAAAAATATTCTATGCGGTAATTGAATTTCAAAATTTTTTTAATATCTTTAAAGTAAGTAAAACAATAAACTAAAAGACTAAGAAAGATTACTGGCCTTAATCAAAATACATTATAATTATCAACATTAGTTGATATATACTGATAAAAAACCTTAATTATTAGAAAGAAAATTTACACATAAAAATAGATTTCTTATTTATTTCTATTTACGAAAATACCGGTGTTTTGCATATAAAGCTAAGAAAGCATGCATAGAACTATTCATATAGCTTTATGGCTCCATACATACAAAATGAATTACAATATTTCGTTAAACTGGAGATTACTTCAAAAATAATATAATTAATAACTGTTCTACAAACATTAATGTAATTTTTTGCAGTTATAAATACATTAAATAATAAAATAATAGCTAAACAGTTTACCAATAAACAGTACAGCAACACGAAATTTTTCTTACCTGTGAAACGTTATTATTTCCAATTTCTTAGCCCGTCTGTTTGTACATCCGTAAGTTACATACGATCCCGTTTATTCTCTTAAATTGAAAAGGTGAAAATGATATTTCTAACATTACAAAAATGAAGCAATAAAATTGACGATAATGTTAAAAAAAAACGAAACAGGTGCTTTACTTGTCAAACCAAGATGACCGTTCGGTTACAGTTGAAACTTCATGACAAAGGAGACATTTCTCCTCTCCATTCTTAGCTCTATGGTTTGATTTGGTAATGATATAAAAATAGCATACTGATTACTAAAAATGTTCAAAAATGCATATTTTTTAAACATTTTTTAAGAAAATTTAAAAATTATTGTTTTAAAGTAAACAGCAAAAAAATCCTTAATTTTCGGGCATCCATTTTTCCCGATCAAACTATAGCTTCAGAAATTATTTAAAAATGGGTAGCAAATTAATACATTAAATATCATTAAATTTTTGTAATGATAATTTATTTATTATCAAATGAAACCTTTTTTATCTATATTTGCTGTAAATGATTTAAAATCAAAATCAACATTACATCAACAAAATCTATCAACACATCTAAAACAAGAAAAATCAACATCACACAAAAGATTAGAAACCTTATTTTTGGTTACAGAATTTCAGAACTATCTTCTATAGTTTTTCGATTTACATAAGCATATAGCAAAGTGATTATGAAGTCAAAAATACAGAACAAATTTCATTACAATAGAAGAACGTTCATTCAAAGTATACTGATTTAGTTAAGTTTACTTTAAAAAAGTAGTTCATTTCGATTCCCTTGTTTAAATAGCAGGAGTCTGTAAAAGATAAAAAAAAATAATATAAAAATTGAAATCGTCCTTGACTATTTTAACTAACCATAAACTGGATGTTTTGTCTTGTCTTTTTTATTTTACTTTTTCTTCTGTTCTATTGTCAACGTGTTGATGGCATGAAACAATGGAAAATGGCTTCACAAAGCGATGTTTAGGTCTTTATATAAGAATCCCTACCTCATTTTATTAATAAAACGATTTAAATCATTTTATTGAAAAAAAGAACTTTGACAATATTTTTAATCTGGATTCCAACGAATTGAAGCCTTAAAGTAGTTACACGATGTGGTTGTCATGTCCAAAACGATACGACTGTTGTTAAAGGCGTTTGGCTTAAAGGGATTCGAAACGACATCTAGAATCATGATTTCAGATACTTGTAACAATCCATGTTTTACGCACAAAATGCTTATCAAATAAAAAATAAAAAATAATAACAATAATTTAAGAAGCTTTAAAGAGAAGAAAAGGATTTTAAGAGAATGTGAAACGACGCAAAAGTTGTTGGTGAGCGGAGCACAAGAGAAGGTAAAGAGCCAGGCAAGAAAATTTGAATTGGTCAAACACATAAATTTGAAAAGATAACGATATCACAAGAAATTTTGGAAGCAATACCACTAAAGATGTGAAATTTTGAAAACTAATTATTTAGAACAGTGGGTAATTGTCATGATTTTGAAAATATTTAGTAACGGAAAAAATTGTAATTAAAAAATACTTCCTTATTACTGGTAAAAATCATGAATGTATTTTCTCTCATCGATGAACTTCGCCTTGTTTGCTGCGACTCGCATAACTTAGGAGGCACGTTTTCAGATGTCATGGATATTTTAAACCAATAAGAAATGTAATGAAGTGGCGTAATTAAAATCTCAACTGGAAAAAAAAATTATGGTTTTAAAAAAAGAAAAAAAACGGCTGATAACTGCGTATGCTTTTTAAACAGGGGTTGTGTGCATTTTACTCATTTATTATTTATTTATTTAATTTAATGCTTACTCTATAAATTTTACTTTTAAACCGGTGAGTTTTCACATTTCTTTTCTTAGACTCATTGTGCTCCTGCCATTATTTCTTTAAAGAAAATTAAACTGTACAACCGATATAAAATATATATATTTCAATAACGAGTTTTCGCTTATATTTTTGGCTAAATCCCCAATATTTACTAGAAATTACGAAGCATAAAAATAAATATCAAACTGATTACATTATAGTTAAAATATGTGAAAATCTTACAAAATAATTACAATATAGTTAAAAGACATGCAAAATATTTGAAATTGTTGATGAAAATTACGCAATTAAAGAATAAGAAAAATAATAAATTAGAAAAAGAGTAAAATATTCAGATGAAATTAGCTTTGAGAAACATTAATCAAGTGAAAAAGCTGAATTCATGTGAACCTACATGTAATTTTCGCAATTTGATCTCAGTAGTAGAAAAATATTGAATATCTAAAAAACTTAAAAATGCACTTTGTTAAACAATTCTATTAATATGTAACCAAAGAGCCATAAACTATTAGAAAATAGATAACAAATGCCAATCAAAAAATTTAAATGTATGAAGATTTATTTCCTGACTAAATTAAAGCTAAAATAAAAAGAATTTTTTATTATATATTTATATATTATTAATTTGGAAAGAATATTGCTCAATTAATTATATTGATGACTTAAAATATTTTATAAGTTTATAACAATACATATTATAAAAAAGACTTAACATAATACATTTAAGATTGTTTTTTTTAGTGGTATGAGACTAAAATTATCTGCTTTTTTTTTTTTTTTTCCCCCTTCTTAGTTTTAACCCAGTTACATCAATTGCATGGCTAGTAATTTTATGTCCACATTAACAATAATTTACATTTCAGTCATTGACTTAGATTATAACATTCATATTGTTCTTACGTTAAACTTTACTTTTATTGTAGAAGTTGAAACACATACTACCTTATTAAATAATTCTGTTGTGATGTGCTATTTTAAATTAGTTTGTGATTCATTGTGTTGAATATCAAAATTGTTATATCACCCTAATCAATACAATAAAAAATGTTAGTAAATTTGATTATCTAGAATAAATTCTGGTTAACTGATCTAACTATTAAAGGAATAGAGTATTTTGGCTAAAAAAAATAAGCATTTTCATATCTCCTTAAGACTTGTTATAATCTTACTGAAAATTGTATAAAGGTTGAAAATTTGCTAATTTTCACATTGCTTCAAAGAAAAACAGTATGGGCCAGAGAAATGAAGATGATTCTTTTAAATCTAGGATAATAATAGGATGGACATATTTAATCCTTTCCAACCAAAAATAATTTAAAAGAAAATTTTGCAAATGTTTCTGAATTTATACATCTTCAGAAGATATATTATTTCAGAAATGTATAGGGGCTTCCAAAATTTTCAGGAAAAATGTCAATATTCAGATTGTAATTTCATAATATTAAATTCTTCCAAATGCTTCTCTGTGTCTGATAGTAACAAGAGAATATAAACAAATAGCAGACATGAAGTATGCCTGAAATTTAAAATAATTCAACTTCTTGCAGGGTCACCCGAGGCATAAAGCTTGTGCTGACTACCCAACTAACACATAAAGGTAGCCCAATCTAAGGTGTTTAGTACTGTGCCAATGAATGAATGGCACCAGGGCTAAACATTGTTATGAACCCTTGAGGTACCAGGTGAAAAGTCATTGTATCTCAGCCTTCCATTTGTATAGAGAGACTGTGCAAATGGCAGTATTATAGTTCATCCCATTTTTTTTTTTTATTATTTTATATATATTACATGGATAATAATTTTAAAATCTCCCAAAAAATCTAAAAAAAAAGGATTGGATTCACTTTTAAGTGAAACTCAATCTTGTGTTGAAATGGTTCCTTTGGAACAGAATCATGGGCATAAGGAGAAAACCTGCAACCTTGCTGCTGAAAGATGTGGAGTTGCTTTTCAGCAGCACATTGAAATTATAACTAAGATGCAGAGAAATAGCACTGTAATCCAGATGAATGTTCATCAATATGGAAAACAAGAATTGCAGCAAGTTGAAATTTCAGAAAATGTTATAGGAATAAAAAGATTTCACTCTGAGGTTCCAGTGCTTTTTCAAAAGAATACTGTAGACAAAAAACTCAAGCAGGATAGTTTACCTTATTCTTCCACTAGAGCTGTTAAAACTTTCAAGACAGCCATTGTAAAGGATGGTTTTCCATCAAGTATGTTATCTAAGGATGACATTAATTTAGTAAAATTAGAACTCTTAGATCAAACAGATAATATCCCTTTTGGTGGACATCTACCTAAAATTCGTGGTTCCAACCATATATCAGGAGCTTTGACTATAGAATGTGATGATGTTGAAACCATGCATTGGGTTAAAAGAATCTTCCATGGTAATCAGCAAATATGTAACAGAAAAATACTCAAAGTTCTGGATCTCAATAAACTTCCAAAATTTGTAAAAGTTGCATTTAAAACAAAGGATATTCATACAATGGATCCTTCCATCTTGCTGAAAGAATAAACCACCTTAACCCAGAGTTAAAATCATTTAAGTGGTTTGCTTCTCAAAAATCTGTTGAGCCACATTGTATAAAATGGCTTTTTGAGGTTCAGCTGGAAGATACAAAAGCTATCAAAAGACCTAACTTTGAAGCATACACAGGTTTAGACAGGGGATCCTTTAAAATTAGTTGGAATTCAAATTGAATGTTTGGTAATCAGGTTGTACCAAAACACCAGGCAACTTTCTGTCAAATAAGTATATTTTCTGTTTAATTAAGTTAGGGTAGTAAATTAATCAATATTAAAGAATTAGTCTTAGACTTTGTTTTGGATTCAATCCATTAGACCTAAATTTTTTAAATCTTATAATGAACTAGAAAAAATTTTGTAGATTGAACAGATTAATGCATCTATTTCCTTATTTGCAATATTATAAAAAAGTGCTCTTTTAAAATTTCTCTGGATGTTAAAAAAGATAGTTGTTAAAAAATTTAACTTGATGTATGATGCACAAGAGCAAAAGAATTTGCATTGTTATTAGCTCTAAGCTTAATGTTCTAAATTGGTAAGTTACCTCAATAAGAACAATATTGATGTAAAAGTATCTTAGCATAATGACTCAAATATAAATCTTCATCTCACTCATTTCCTTTTAAAGATAAGGAAATGAAGTTCTTGGTCTTTTTGACAATTGCAGTGTAAATAAAATCCCATATCTGTTACAAATTACCACATTATGAGAAAAAGTAATGATTGCCAAAATAAGATGAAGATTTCTTCCAGTGTCTTGCATTATAGTTTATTTATTCTTAATTAAGGGAATGAACCTATCTTTAACATACTTTTCACCGAAGAAAAATCATTAAACTTATATTTTGTACTGAACCTATCAAAGGGTGGAAAGTATCTCGGCAAATTTAATTATTTGATCCACTTTTAGGTACAAACACAGTAAATGTAAAAGATAGAAACTCAACACCATGTGAGTTTTCTGTAGTGAGGAGTTGTAGAAGTTCACCAAAGAAGAAGAATTTTTGATAAGTTACGTTCTATAGTAAATTTGAAATTACTTGTTGACAAGTTGTAGTAAGTAATTTTAAATATTAATACATCAAAATGTTTGCAACAGTCTCCTATACAAGATTCAGTTTGGGACCAAACTGAATCTTGTATAGGAGACTGTTGCAAACATTTTGATATAGTAATATTTAACATCCCATGGTTGGAGTCGTAACACTCCTCAGTTATCTAAAATGCTTTTGGTTTTTAAATCCTATTATTTAAATTATAGAATCAGTAAAGCTCTCTTTCTTAAATATTAATAATTCTTTCGCATTGAAAGCAAATCATGAGTTTCAGCAAATTTTGCAAATAACTTTCTAATAGAAAGAAAAAGTTGTGTGAATTACAGAAATACTTTGTTATATATTAGAAAAAATTTTCATAAAAATGTTAATGTTTGCTATTGATAAACTTATTGAAATAATATTTTAAAATAGGATTAGTTTATAACCTAAATATTTTCAAATACTTAATGGTAGGTTTTCTAAATCTTTAAAAAAAAAAAAAAACGTGTAGCTGATTAGTGATTAATGAAGAAAAAATTATTTTCATAAAATTTAGAACCATAAATACTGAGAAGCTAAGTTTTTTAAACCTATTTTAATATTTATCAATAAAGGCAAAGGTAACAGGTCAATAATTAAGTCAAAGTTTTATTTAATGGATGAATGTTCTTTTTTATTTCTTTTAGAAAGGGGGACTAAAAAAGCTGTGTTTCTTAATAATGAAAGTGCCTTTGATAAGATAGCAATTTATATTATCTTACATGCTTTTGGTGGAAACAATCTACTGTTGAATTCAAAATATAACCTTGTAATAAATGAATATTTAGTCTAAAAGCTAGATTTCAATAAAGAGTTCTTTTTACGTATTCTGTGTCTGTTTTTCATGTTGTAACCAATGCATTCTGCATTAGCTATTCAAATAGTCTGATTATTATCATCAGAAGGTTAATTAGGCAATCTGCACTACATGAGACACAATTGATGGCATGTTATAATGTGGAGCATCCAATGGATGTATTGTAGTCTTGAAGATGGTTGAGTTTTGTTATTTAGAGAAAAATGGGTAGCAAACAGAAGACTTGCAATTTGGCCAGCTACCTCCAGAGGTGTAACTTTTCACTTGGAAAACCATGATTATTTAATGTGTGCCAGCCACCATTCATTAATGAGATGGATTTTCACTTTATATATAAAGTTATCAAAATATAGCATATTACTTTCCAGTAATGAGTGTCGTTCTCAACCAGGTCACCCTGACTATTAATTCCAAAGAAACTCGTTTGACACATTCTGTGATCATCCATCTCATTATTCTGGCTTCGAGCCCATAGACTGAAACTACTAAAGTAGAGTTATCTAAATTTTAAAGTTTACTTGGTGTATCTATATCAGCATATTTAGAACAGGCATACTTTATACGTATTATTAAGTCTATTGGAAAGTTCTGTCAATTTTAAGAATAAAACAAAATTCAAATTTTTCTCAATTTCAATAAACTTTATTAAATAATATAATTGTCATTATTATTGTTTTCTTGCCATTGTGAGGGCAATTTGTATACCCCATTTTTGAAAAATGCTTATTTTCTCATGCAAAAAATAGAAACAAGGCTTGATTGTTATCTTTTTTATTTGTGAACTTTTTGCCCTTCAAAAAATTCTGTAAGGACAAAAACAAGTGATTATTAGAGGGGGGATAAGTCTGGGAAATATGGTGTATGGGACAGAATTTACCAGCCTAGCAATTATTTTATGAATTCTTTTCTTGGACTGCTCCCTTTACATTGTCCAGTTGCTGACAATATTTTCTCAAATTGAGCTTTTCATTCAGTTTTTAATGCTCATAATGCATTGGTCCACAAATGTCTCACCTTATACACAGCATTCTCTTATTCAAATTTGCTTTTGAGTTTTAAGGGCTAGATTTTCCACATAATATACCTTTTACCTTATGATGTTTTCATAAGTAATCCACTTTTCATCCCCTGTTATCATCTGGTTCAAGGAGAGCTCGATTCTGTTTCAAACAAGCAAAAATAGGTATATAGTGACTCAATTATAAAAATTCTTCTGACTTAACCAGCTCTATATTCCAAATATGGTCCAAAATAGTTTGCTGAGCTGAATTAAACTTTCTATAATCTCTGATGTTGTTAGAAAAAGATCTTGCTGTGATATGATTTTAACAACATCGTCATTGATCAACAAACAGAACTTTTTGGTAAACCTAATATTAGTCTTACTTCATAAACTTAGTAGCTTGCTTGAAATTGAATAGAACCTATGCATATATAAAACTTGTAAGAACTCGGGTTTAAAGATCAGTTATGGAATTGTATTGATAATTAGTATTTAACAGTTTGATTGAATTGAAAATATTTAATTGAATGAAATTTTGTTTCATCATTAGTTTTTCTAGTATAAGCATTTAAAATAGCTTTTTACTTTATAGCTTTTTAGAATTAATCCTGTAATATGTGTTGTGAAAATATTTATGAAGAACTTCAGGGTGTTGAGTGGGTACAAATACCTGGAACTATGTATATTGCAAAATACAAATTTCTTGAAAATGAATACAAAATACTTCTGACAAATTTAACTGAAATGTTTGGTGAATGTCTTCAGGAAACTGAAATTCAGACAAGATTTTTGGTAAGAATAATTTTAATACTTATATAATTAACAATTAAATTTTTAAAATGTAAAATTATCTGAAATTTTAATTTTGCTATCACAAAAAGAAATTACACTATTTTTCTTTTAAAAACCTGTTTACTGTCATTTATGTTTGTGTCAGAGATTTCAATGTATTTGGGATTATGCAATTGTCAATAGTATTGTTTTTCTAATAATACTGTACCTTCTATTTAAGTTATATAAAATTCACATCACTAATGAATTAATGTTTGCTCTTTTATATTAAATGGTATTTTGGATCCTGCACCACTTTATTTTGTTTCATTTTATAGTAAAATGGTTATCTCTCAAAATTCTTTATTAAAACCATCCATATTTTATGAATGATAATAACTGTTTTAAAAGTTTTGAAGTTAAGATTTTTATTGGTATTTAAAAAATTAGAATTTCACATAGTGGATTTACTTGAAATGTTATTTTGCAAGCTTTGAATTGTCAAAGTATGGCTAAATATATTTCAAGCATTCTTAAATAAATGTGCCTTAAACTATTCTTTTTAATTTGTTGACAAGTAATAAAAAATTATTGATTTTATAACATTGAAATTTTTAATTTAAAGGGTGATTTATGTAATGTTTAGCAGCTTGGTAATTAATTTAGGAAACTAGAATTCATAAATTTAAAAGTTTTAAACTAAATTTTTTTTTTACAGAACACTGAGTTATTGTGGAAAAATCTCAACTCAAAATCTATCAATCTCTTTATGTACTATAAATTATTTTACCAATTTTATTAAAATTCTGTTTATTCTTTTTAAATTTAGCTTTACTTTTTCATCTCTTGTTTGAATTTTTACTATGCTTAATGTTTCTCGGAATAAACTTTATCTATAATCATTGTGTTTATTTATTAATTTTGTTTTTTCCAATGAATTTTTTCAGAATAATAATCCTTATGCAGAAATGAAAACTAAAGTGATTATTAAAAATGTTAAAGAAACTTTAGAAAATATCAAAACAAATCAGTCATCCATAGTAGTGAACAGTTCCAACTTATCTTTGAATATTCAACTTAATTTCGTTGTTCATCAGATATCTTTTATTTTCAACTTAGAGCCAACACTTTTGCCAAATGAAAAGGTAACTTTTCTATTTGTTGAAGATTAACATGTTCTTATAAATTTTAGATGTGATAAAGCAAAAATTAATCATTGTATTAAATAAAACCTCACATTTTGAACATTCATGTAATTTTAATATATGAGTCATAATGAATTAATTTTATATTCCCTATTTGATTAAATTATTATACTTATTCAAAAACATTCAAATTTATGATTTGTTAAAATAAATTTTTGTATATTGTAAAGTAAATATTACTTATACCTAATTTAACAGCTGTTTTTTTTTAATTATAAGTGTTATATTGCAGGTATATTAAACGATTTTGATTCTTCTTTTTTCAGTAATTTTAATAGTTAAATTACTTAAACTAACAATGATTTGCTGATTATAAAAATCATAAAGATTTCTGTATTGAATTTGAAAATACTGCTATGACAATAAATTTTTGTTTTTATTATTGAACTTTTCTTAAATTATTCTGTTTCTTCATTATTTAAATTATTTATGTAAATTGATCCCATAGTAAAAAAAGTTGAAAAATATTAACTTGTTGCATCATTTGCACTAAAATTGTTAAGTTTCTGATCCACGAGTTTAAGATATGATTTTTTTGTGATTTAAAATATAAATGTTATCTTGCGTATTAATTTTCAATTAAAAAAATTAAAACCACTCTAGAATTTTTTATTTATTTATTCATTCAACACACAAAAATAAAACTTGCAATTTAATTTTGATTTTTTTTTTCAATTTAATATTATTTTTATGAAATTTATAATTTTTAATGTCTTTATTGCACATGCCAATTTAAATGCAACGATTCCAAAAATAATGAATGAAAAATTGAATGTAAATAACACATTTTGAGAGCGATAATTTTATGAAAATTTCTTTTATACGTTTGTTATGTCAGAATATTTTTTGATTGTGTCTATATTAATATTGTCTATATTAATATTTCCAATGATGTTGAAAATTTCCAGTAAAATCTGAATTTACAGTTACTTTATTAGTGGCAAGTTAAACATAATGAGTTGTGATAATACATTTTAAAGCTATATTCCAGTAGTTTTTTTATTTATGGTAAAATTTTATTTCATAAATCAATGCAAAATAGTATTTTTATAGACTCCAATGTTATATGAAATGAAAATAATAACTATTAAATTAATTGGTTTATTAGGAATTTAGTTATATTAATTACTTTTAGATTTGTAATTAATTTCATATTATGATTTCATTTATAACATGTATCAATATTTTAAGATTTTCTGAAATGTATATGTATCATTTACATCTGCCACATATTTTGTTTAAATTTGTTTTGAATAAGTGTACATATAATTTTTTCCCTAATTTTTATGCATGTCATATTTTCACTGCCTGGTTTTGCAAGTGGGTAAAAAGTTTTTTTTTTTTTTTTTTTTTTTTTTTTAATTTAGTTATATTTTTTGTTTTGTTATTATATGAGGGTTACTCTGAAAGTTTTGAGATATGCACAGACAAGAATTTAGAAAATAAAAATAACAGCTTAATTTTAAAATACAAAGTATTTTAACACAAGACGATTTTTTACTGACTTACTTCAACTTGTTTAGCGTAGAATAAATTTTAAACAGAAGAGAAAATGGAGTTGAGGCGAAGACATTTTTGTGCTATGGTTTTTTGCGATTTTAAAGCAGGATTAAACCAAGAAGAATGCACTCAGCGGTTACAGTTAGCATTTGGTGATAAATCTCCAGCTTGTGCTACTGTACTCAGATGGTTTAGAGAACTTTGAAGAGGTCACAATTTTCTTCAGGATGAAGAACACACAGGAAGGCCGCCATCGGCAGTAATCCCAGATAATGTGTCTGTCTTACGAAAAATGTTAATGGATCATAATCGCTGTACCTATCAAATGATACAGAAGAAACTTAACATTGGATCTGCATCCATACACAAAATCATTCATGAAGAATTACATATGAAAAAAGTAGTTTGCTATTGGGTTCCCATAATTTAACTGAGCACCAAAAAGAGGAGCATGTTAGAATCAGTAAAGAAACTCCTAAATTGCTAAATGATGGTAGCCACTGCGTCATTTCTAAAATAGTAACAGGTAATAAAATGTACATAACGTTTTTTGACGTTCCAACACGTCAAGAAAGCAAAGTATGGGTCTTTGAAAATGATCCCATGTCCACAATGGTGAAAAAGCAACACGCACTGAAAAAGTGATGTTTGCTGTTTTCTTCTGGTACTGGATTGCTCAAAGCCATCAAGTTGGAAGGGCAGAAGATAGTAACAACAAACTGGTATACCACTAAATGTCTTCCAGAAATTCTACAAGAACTGAATGTTAGGGGACTTATACTTCACAATGACAATGATTCTTCACATGCAGCTGGATTGACAGTTGAATTTCTTAAACAAAAACAAATGTAAGTGATACTAACATCCGCCGTATTCACCTGATCTAGCTATGTGTGACTTTTGGTTATTCTTTAATCTAAAAAAGAACTTACGTGGACATCGTTTTCATTCAGAAGAAATTGATGTGCCTATAAATGCATTTTTTTCATCTATTCCAAGAAATGAATGGCTTGAGGCATTTAATCTGTGGAAAATTCATCTACAAAAGTGCATTGATGCTGGAGGAGACTACTTTGATCACACCTAAAATTTTGTAAGTATAACTTTGAGAACCTAGTTGTATCTCAAAAATTTCAGAGTGACCCTCGTATGACTGATTCTACTATATAAAAAGCATAATTGGAATAAAAAAACTGAAGTCATAATGTCTTGTAGACATTTTTGACCAGTAATTTTGTTCTTATGACTGGAAATTCTAAAACTCTATTATATGTCTGCTATTTTTTATTGTTTAAATGTAACAGATTCAACTAATGCAATTTTAGATCTAAATTTTTTTTTCTTTGGAAGTAAACTTTTGTTTATTTCACTGTCTTATAGAAATGAATTTTTCTTTCAAGCTACGAACACAGGTTATTATTCCTACTTTATCTTATGCACTGTTACTCAATCAAGAGAACTTAGCTCTACAGAAAAAAATTAAAGAATTAGAAAATAAAATAAGTTCAGCTTCAGTTTCCAAAAGTAAGTTTATACAGTTATTTTCATTACTTTTCTTTTACCATGTGAAAGAAATTTTAAGTCGAATATTTTTATTTTATCTTACATTTTTATTGAAAAACTAAACAAAGTATGATTATTCTTGCAAGATTACCTTGTACATATAATGCTAAAGTCAGAAAACAATTTTTGTTTTCATTTTTATATGGTTTTATATTTTACTCTTAGTAGAGTTTTTTAGTTTGACTAATGTTTTTTAGTTTTCCCTCAGCTTATAAAAATAAAATGTCAACAGAACTATCCAATGATTGCTAAAAATTTAATAAATCAGTATTAGATATGAATAAACTATTTATCATAGTGATAGAAACTTTAAAACTGAAAAAAACACCATAAATAAATGTTATGTTCTATTTAAATGCTTAGGTTATTGGTTAAATATTATGACTCCCTAATGTTTTTTTTATATTTTGTTAAGGAGAACCCTTAACAAAATATAAAAAATCATTTTATATTTTGTTAAGGTTTAAAAATAACCAAATTTAAAACCCAGATTTAAAAATAGCATTGATTTGTTTTACCAATTAGAAAAAATATTCTAAAAGTCTAACAAAATTTTATGTATTACTATATTAAAATGAAAATATGAAAATTATTTCTATGAATATAACTATATATATTAGATATTATTTGCAAATACAGCTTATTGTTTTCATTGAACTAATTCTGAACTTACTGTATCGGTAAAATAAGTTTGGGAATTTTTCATAGCTTATTTAACCATTTCTTGGCATTTTTTAATTGGTTTAATTTTATCTTCTGAAAATATGTCTAACCTTTTAGATTTTATTTTATCTGCGTTTTCAATGTGATACATTTGATTGAAATACAAAATGTGCATCCAGCTTAATTCATTATAACAAAATTATCATATTTTCCTTTATATAATATATAGTTGTGTATTATCTGTGGCAATGCTTTTGATGAAAAATCCATATATGTACTGCTGATAATATGGTTTTTCTTAAAATAAAAAATGTTAATTGATATATAATTAAAATGATATATAATTAAAAGTATTATGAATTGTATTGACAAAATATTTATTATGAAAAGTCCTTGTTAGACCCACTGAATTGTCAAGTGCAATAAACTGAGATAAACTCCCAATCGATCACCAACAGCAATAATTCTGAAAGAGATTCTAGTAAAACTTATTGTTTTTTAGTTTTTAACAACTTTAAAACAAAGTTATACAGATTCTTAAAATAAATATATTTGCTTTTTTAATAATTAATGAAAAAGGAATACATTATTTTTTTTTAACTGCACATTGGATGCATTTTTTCTTTTATGCTTTGTTTTTCATCTTACATTAGCATGTTTGCCACTATGTTTTTATTTTCCCTATCTAACTTTTAATTTCAAATCTGCAGCATAACTTAAAGACTTCCATTAGATGCTTTAGATTTTTAGAATAAAACAGCACAAATCAAAACAAAATGTGAAGTGATTTTATACGAGTGTAATATCCTTTGAAGGAAACAAATACATTTTTAAACGTAATGCTAGTTATATAAGGGCAAAACTATTGAAATCCATCAGCCGAATTGTGAAAGCTTTCAGCATTATCTGTAATTGCTTTATAAAACATATTTGATATTTCTTTCAAAAGTTTCTTGTAAGTTTTTCTGGTAGAAAATGATTTTTTTATTAGATTATCCATAGTGATGCATAATGCATGCAATTTGAAAGTTTGAATTTATGAAAGTTTGAAACTTTCAGAAATATCCTGTCCGTTTTTGAAACCTTTTGATAATGATTGTTGCTCATAAATAAAAGTATATAAATGGTGTAAAATACTGGAGATTAAAAGTAATAAATGTTTCTCTGATAAATAATCCACTTTTTTAAAAAATTTATTATTAACATTTTTAGCATAGCATAAAATTAGTCACTGATAGTTGCTTAAAATTTATAATTAATGGTCCTAATATCTATTTCATATTATAATCAGGAAAGAAATCTTACTAATGTTAAGAGCTAATTTTTTTTAATGCAGGCGGGAGCTGTGGTAGCCTGTTGTGGAAAGATAGCATTCTCATAACTGAAAGATAGTAGTTTCTATATCTGACTTAGAAAAAACTTGCCGAAAATGCTTATGCAAATTAAAACTTCTGTGGAAGCTCTAGCTAAGATGTAGATCTTAGCTGTTGTGACTCAAAATTAAGAGTTGGTTAGCTCTAACAATTTTGATGGTAGTAATAGATAGCAGGAAATATATTTTAATAGTTTAAATGTAAATGGTAGTTATTTTTATTGTAGCCAAATACTAACAAGCTACAAAAGTAATTAAGAAACAGTTCTCCAAATCATTACATGAATGTTATTGTAATCATTTGAAATTGTGTGTTATATAATATATAAGTTCTAAGATATTTTCAATAAGTTCCTATGTTATCTGTTTTTATCCAACAAATATGAAAAATGTTTAAACTTACTGTATTTTTAAATGAGTATTTAAAATTACTAAATGTTCTGCACTATTGACATAAAACATTTTTTTCATTTAAAAAAAATTTTAGTGATTCATAAAGGAAATTGTTTTAACTATGATTTCTTACCAGTCAAAAAACTTAATCTATTCAATACAAATGTAATAAGGCTAGAAATAATCAAAAGTAGAAAAATAAGACAAAATTGCTTAAGTTAATCGAGCAAAGTTATGATTATTCTGTTTGACTTATCTTAGTGTAGTGTGTTTCGAATTGATTAAATGCTCAAAGAATTTCATGTATTTTATGGAATCGCATTAAAAAATTATTATAAAAGTAGATTTGATTTTCTAACAAAATTCATGAATTTTGTATCATAATAAGGTATTTTATCAACAAGGATTGACATTCATTAACTTAATGTAGTTATAATTAAAAATAACAAACTTTGATTAGCATTGACTTAGAAGCTAACAAAAGTTAATAAGTTTCAAACTGTAGCTTGAACTGAAATAAATTTAATTTTAATGATCTGACAACAAACATTATACAGCAGGTCAGTCATATTTACAAATGCCTACTTTTCCTTAAATAAAAAAAACTTGAAAAGGAGAAATTACTTAAATTTTTTTACTCAATTTTATTAAAGTTTATTAAATTTTTGGAATATTTCTTTTTAGCTCAAGTATCTAATTCTAGAATGAATGACTTTGCCAACAACAGCTATGTTAGTAAGCAATTTCAAAATAAAATTTTCTAAAAATAATATTTATGTTAGAATATTTTAGATATAAATCTCTATCTTATCATAACAATACATTGTTACTGCCTATTATATTTGTATTTCCATGAAATGCCACAATATATTATTCTGATTACTCCAAAATTTTACCATACTTCTCTAAAAATTCAAGTAATTAAATTTTGATGATTGCTTGTTAGTTAAAAACCTTATTGATTGGTAATATTTTTAGCTATGATTTTTAATGATAGCTATAAAAGCAATCAAATATTATTTTTAAAAAAAATATAATGTTAATACTTAATACTATAAGAATCTTACTAAGAAATTTGTAAAATATTTGCTCTAATAAAATAATCAAATGACTTATTAACTGTATGTGTTTGTTTGCTGAACATTTTACTAATATTTTATGGTACCTTGCCTTTTTCTTCCATTATTGATTGCAATTCACATTATTAAGTCTATTATATGGAAGTTAAAATTTAAAAAATTCATGTAATACATTTTAATGTTTCTATCCATTTTTCTCTTTTTATGTTTCTTCCAGGTAATAATTTAAGGTAATTTTCTATAAATTTGAAAATTTAAAAAATATACATAAGAAGTTGATGTATTAAAAAAAATATGAATTATGACAAAATTTTGTTCCACAAAGAGTAGTTAAACATAATTTTCATTTAAATATAAAGATTAAATATTACTAAAAATAATTTTTTTAATTTTTGAAAAAAAAATTTAGAATGTATCATTTTTTAAATAAAACATTTTTATTTCTTCATTAATAAATTCAAACTATTTGTAAAGTTAATTCTTAAGATATTCCTTTAAAATGTGAAATATTTTCACTATGTAACTAATATAACTATGTTAATTAATCTTTTTTTTTCCAAATTTAAAATGATTAAAATCATTAAAAATTGTAGTTAAGTTAACTTTTAAGATATTTTGCTACCAAAATTTTAGTTTTTTCTCATTTTAACCTTTTTTGAGAGAAGGGTTTATTAATATTTAAAGATAGGAATTCCATTTAATCTTAAATATTAATTTTTAGGTTTCTGAAACAAATATGCTAGAAGTATTCATCGAAATGCAAAATAATTGTAAGAAGTTGCTTCAAGACAAAGAAAAGCTGAACAGAGAGCAAGAAAAAACACCAAGTAAGTCCTTTTCAGTCCATTCTAATAACATCTTATTATAGAAAATTAAATCTTTTCGGAAATTAAACACGTTTTCAAATATGAATACAATTATATCAAGAAATATTTTAATGTTTAATTTCTTAACACTCAATAAATTGGAATTATTGTTTGAAAAAATAATTGGTCAAATCTTATTATATAATATTTTGCCTAAAGCGTAATATCTCTGTAATAATGTAAATTCATTAAACAACAACAGGATATTTATTGCATATCTCAGATATTGTACAAATCCTAGAATTTCAAAAAATTTTGAGGCCCCTTGAAACTCTAGAATTTTTATTTGATGCATTTATTTTTTGTTAGAAAATATAATTGTTTGAGTCTTTTGTTCTAAAATTTTCAAGGAAATTATTGTTTGAAATCCAATTTGAGTATTAGCATGATCTATATAAGATTGTATGGATAATTGTTGACTATAACAAAGATCTAGTTCAGCCACAATAGTTTCAAGATCATCCAGTTCAGTCAGGACTGTATGCAGTATTTAGATTTATTTATGTGTGAAGTGAAGAAAAGTAATCACTAATAAGATCACCATGTGGTGCAGTCAGGGGAAGGGCTATTTTAATTGATTCTTTTTCTATTGATTAAAATTCATTGTATAATGATATTTAAATATAAAATTTTTCAATTAAAATATACTTTCCATACCTTCCTTGGTGAAAATTTCATAATATTTGAATGAAAAGGGATGAATTTGTTTATTCAATGAAATAAATTATTTAATATGCCAGGTAGAAAGTGTCTTTTCAATGAGCAGTAAACTCTGGAAAAGCCATACAAATACTGGCTTTTGTATGGTTCAGGAAAAAAAAAAGAATTTAGTAACTTTTTAGAAGAATTTTAATCATTTCAATTAGTTCTAAGATTTTAAGATTGTATTGATGAGAAATTTAATCCAATTAAAGATAGAATGCATGATGATTTACATCTATGATTGTACATGATTTACAAATATAATTGAAAAATGTTGCATATTCATAATAAATTTTGTTGAGAAAAATTTTTAAAAAAATATTTAAAATGAATGTTGGTAGTTCCTAGAAATTTTTGATTTGATTCCTGAAAAACTCTTTATAACTCCTGGAGTTTGATTCTAGGAAACTTTTACAACCACTGAATGATCTAGTTAAATAATTTTTTTTCCAAAAAGTATAATTTAAAAGTTAAAAATAATATAAAAGTTCAATATTATTTTTAAAAAATTCTTTGATGTTAAAGATCTTAGTGTAAATATTACTTAATGTATATTATTTTAGAATAAATTTAGAAAGCTTAACAATTCTTGTGGGATATGATTTTGATTTGTTTGTTTGAAAAATGTTCAATTGTTTCAATTCTAATCCCCTCAGGGGTTATACCTTCTTTAAGTAAACACGGGTGTCACAATCCCGAGGTACCCTAGCGAACTGTCCTCTTCTTTCTTTTCTTCTCTCCTCTCCTCTCCTCTTCTGCTTTTTCTTCCTTTTATACCTCATTGTGGTTGCCTTGTAAGAAGTTGAAGGCTCCCCTTGAGTAGCTATTGCCACCCTGTTGCTATTAGCTTCTCTTAGGGACTAAATCACCCGCGTGTTTGCAGTGCTTTGATACCCATGTCCCTGGAAAGGAGGATCCTGGTGATTGAGGCTCTCAGAGACCAACACATTACTTTGGCCTTTGCTTCAGGTAAACGGGTCCTTCAGGTGTTGTGGTCCTCAGCATGCCAATCGGCTTCCATGGATGAAGTGATCATGTATCTGCTGAGTGACTCAATAAGGGTGAAGGCCATGTCAGAGATATATTGAAAGCATATAAAGTCTGGCTAGCTCTGATGCAGTTATACTGCATCCCCTTGTTGGGCTCGATGGTGGGTGGTGCAGTCTGGCCTTGAAGTAATTAATCTATTTCTATGGAATGTACTTCTAATTCTTTACTCCCTATGGAGCAATAAATGATACAGGATGACAAATTTTTTGTTTTTAAAAAACTGAGGGCAATTTTGATGTTGTTTCCCTTTTCTTAATTAATAAGAGTCTTATTGGTACAGTTGGAAATGTCAAAAATGTTCGTAAGATGAAATCTGGTGATCTCTTAGTTGAAGTTTTATCAATTGAACAGGCCAAAGCCACCATAAAACTAAAATGCGTTGGTAATATAGATGTTATATAGTATTTCCTCAAAGTAGGTGTAAATTCTACGCAGGGAGTAATTTCAACAGATGATCTATTTAAGGTTTCAGAGGAGGAAATTTTGAGTAATCTTGTTGACCAAAAAGTACAACATGTGCAGCACATTACAATCAGGAGAGAGGGCAAAATTATAAGAACTAAACACCTTATACTCACGCTTGCTACTCCTATATTACCTCAATTTATTAAAGCTGGCTACCTAAATTGTAGTGTTTGCCTCTACATTCCAAATCCATTATGTTGCCTTAAATGTCAGTGATTTGGCCATGCAAAAACTACTTGTAGGGGACATTCGACTTGTGCTCGATGTGCTTTTGTTGGACATGACAGTAGTCTGTGTCAACTGCAGTGGTGAACATCCCTCATACTCCCGATCATGCCCAACCTGGATATTAGAAAAGGAAATTATTGCTGTGAAAATAAAACCAAACTTATCTTACATTGAAGCTAGGCATACAGTGTCATCCCATACCCTAATCAAGGTATTAACTATTCACAAGTAATTAAAAAAGTCATGAAATGTTGCAGTATCCAAACAGATTTCTTAAATTTTCCAAACTTATCCTCAAATATTTCTAGTATAAATGTATCACCTATTTCGAAAGGAATTTTTTCACTGTCTTTCACAAAATCTAAGTCTCAAAGATCCCTAAAATTAAAGAATGCAAAAGAAGGGCTTTATAAATCCTATTTAAAGAGTAAAAGAAGCTCAACTGCCTCTAAGACAGGTATAAAGAACGTAGACCCATCAGATGATGAAACACTCCTAAGTGGAGATTCATCTGAATCCCAGATGGTGTGCTCCAAAGCAGAAGCATTCAGCTTAGCTTAATGGGAACCTTCGTTTCTTGGAATTGTCGAGGTTTTCACACTCATATAGAAGATATAATAACAATTATAAATCTGTATAATCTAATTTGTTTTACCATCCAAGAAGCATTCTTGAAACCTTAGTACAGTTTAAATTTGCATGGATATAATTGTGTGAGTAAAGATGTTAATCATGATTCAATTTCTGGAGGTGAATGCATTCTATGTCTTGTATTATTCCTAGCATTATACAATCCTTAACACTTTATTACAGGCTGTTGCAGTATGCATGCACTCAACATCTCTCATTAATATTTGTAGCATTTACTTACCTCCCCATGCGATCATCCATGAAAGCGATTTAAACAGTTTGCTGGATCAACTACCTGCACCCTTTATTTTACTTGGTGACTTCAGTGGTCATAACACTTCATAGGGTGGTGATAATATGAATCCTCGTGGCAACATAGTTGAATAATTCATTTCTAATAACAATATTTGCCTTCTAAATTCCCCAGAAATAACCTATTTCCATCAAACATCAAGAACTTTTCATTCATTAGATTTAGCTATTTGCTCTCCATCAATTCTACCTTCATTAAATCTTAATGTTAATAAGAATTTATATAACAGTGATCATTTTCCTTTAATTGTAAGTCAAACTGATATAAGCAAACCACAAATTTTCCACACCTCTTATTCTTATCATCGTGCAGACTGGTCTCTCTACACTCAATTAGCTGTGATTACTGACAGCATTGTCAGAAGTGATAATATCAATGATGCTGTGCCAAAAGTAACTGATACACTTCTAGATGCTGCCAAAAACACTATTCCCAAGCCCTCAACGATTCCACGCAAATATCATAAGCCATAGAAAACCTCATAGCTTTAAAAAACTAAAGCTTTTGCTCGTTGAATACGGCGAAATAGTCAAAAAGAATTTCGGATAAGATATGTTTCCTCCATCACTTCATCAACTTCCAGCAAAGAGTTATGGAAGAAAGTTAAAGCTTCCAGTGGTTTATATATGGACTTCTCAATCCCAATACTATGAAGAGGAGCTGATACAATTTCTTCTCAATATGATGTCGCCAATCTTTTAGGTATAACTTTTGCAAGGGTATCTAGTCCAGCATCTTATGATCCTAAATTTCTCATAACCAAAGAGCAATCTGAAAAGAAACCTATAAAGTTTCATGATAAAGCCGTAGATCCATACAATTGCAATTTCTCTTTTCTAGAATTGCAGAGAGTCCTGTCCCAAACTAAAAATATTAGTCTGGGACCAGATGGTATCTCATATAAGATGCTTTGTCATCTTAATCATAAAAATTTAATAAACATTTTTCTATTTAATAGAATATGGAATGAACATGTCTATCCCAGTCTCTGGAGCAAAGCAATTATTATTCCAATTCTTAAACCTGGGAAAGATCCAACTGATCCTAAAAACTATTGTCACATTGCTCTCACAAGTTGCCTTGCTAAAACTTTGGAGCGTATGGTCAATGCCCGTCTTGTTTATGTAATTGAAGACAGTCAGCACATATCACTTTATCAAAGTGGATTCCGGAAAGGTCGATCTACTCTGGACAATATTGCATCCTTAGAAACACAAATTAGGAATTCCTTTGTACAGAGACATCAATTAGTGTCTATAATTTTTGACATAGAAAAAGCTTATGATAAGACATGGCATTATGGAATTCTTCGAACTTTATATAATTTTAATTTCAGAGGAAATTTACCCATTTTCATTCAGAGTTTTTTAAATTCTCGCATTTTTAATGTCTGTATAGGATATGTTTCATCTAATCCATTTATCCAATGTGAGGGGGTTCCTCAGGGAAGTGTTTTAAGTGTTACTATTTTTAATATTTGAATCAGCAACATTCTTCATGTATTGCAACCATCTGTCCATGAAACGTTATATGTTGACGATCACCAAATTTCTTGCCAAGGTTCCAATATGCGACTGATTGAATGGGAATACTTTGTCCCCTTGTAAAAGCAATTGTATCCATTTTTGCAAAAAAAACTGGGCCTCATCCTGATCCAGAAATTGAGATATCAGGCACAACTATTCTCGTAGTTAATAAGATATCATTTCTTGGGCTTATGTTTGATAAAAAGTTAACCTTCCTACCACATATCTTAGATTTGTGTAAAAGATGTGAAAAATCACTAAATATTCTGAAAGTTCTCTCGCTAATCTCTTGGGGTGCAGATCGTAAAGCATTACTATGACTATGGTAGCAACATTTTGCATACAGCATCAACATTTTTTGACATTAAACAAATTATCAAAGATTTTATTTCCTCCCACTGGCAAAAATCATGGGGTTTGCAGAAGAACAATAAATTATATAGCATATCCTTCCACATTCTTCCATTTCCAGTTGCTCCCATTCGAAGAGTTTATGTAAAACTCAAACGACTTCATATTGGACATACTAGATTTACACACAAGCACTTATTCTTGTCTCGGAGTGCTCATGTGTGACGTGTAGTATACCATATACAGTACATCACATTTTAATTGTCTGTCCTAATTTCAATGATTTACGCATAGTGTATTTTAATACCACAAATTTAATTTTATCAGACTTGATTGGGTTTAAACCACATAGAAATTTGTTTGCATTTTTACATGCAATAGGTTTCTTGAATTCTATTTAAAATTTGTATCCAAAATAATCTTTTACGTATGCTTTTCTTGAACTTTTAACACACTCTATTGTATACATCTGACTAGTCTTTTAACACAGAATTTTTACCTTCAGTTTTAAAAACTATACGGTGCAGAAATATCCAATATTGGAAACCTCAGTAAACCTCACAAAATCAAATCAATTCTAATTTGCATAAATTTATCTTGTATATTGTTTCTGTTAATTTTATATTTAGGACAATAAATTAATGTTAAAATTTCTGAAAAAATAAGCTAATTTGTCCAAAAATTTAATGTTTTATAGTCAGTCATTATTTAAAAATAATTCTGAATAATAATCTTAGATAGATGCTTAAGATCAATATTTAACCAATTTGACATTTAGGTGAAATCAAATGAGCTTGCAATTGTTGTACCTTTGCTTCAGTTCTCAGTTCAAAAAATTCATGAATTAAATTTTCACCTCTGTCATGGATGTTTGTAGTGGTTCGAAATCCACTATGAATTATTAAGTCTCAGTTGATGAGCTTTCATATGCTAAATGTAATTGTTAACCAATAAAAACTACACTTAATTAAAATACTTTAAATATTTATTTATCTTGGTAAATAAAGTATGTTATTCTAATTTATGCTGTTTTAAGACACAACAAAAATTTTAAATAATTTTCAAAATAACAAACTTAGTTCAAAAATAAGCTTAGCATCACATTATTAGATAATAATTTTATAATTATGTATTTTTCATTTTTGTTATATTGTATGAGACATAATATGTATTCTCTTCTTAAGTGAGTTAAAAATTAAGTGCATTAAATATTATTTTTCTATATTTATTTTGTACAATATTTTTGATAGTTAATATATTCTATTATAGGTAAACAAATGTCTCCCTCTCAGATGTCCTCTTGTTCTCAAAGGCAATCTATTAATTCTATCACTCCCATTAAACGAGAAGTAGCTGAAATGTCAGAATTTAAGCCTGAAATTAAATATGAGGACACTAGTATTGAAAATTTGAAAACTGTAAGTAATTTAAAATTATTGTAGTTATTGTAATTTCCAAAAAAAAAAGAAGCATCTGAAACATTTTAAATTTTCCTGTAAGTTAAGAATTAGTGCCTAGTTAATATATATCATTGAAAGTATAATTTACTTCATTGCAAATCAAAAATGAATTTAATCAGAAAAATATTTTATTTGTATAGATATTGTTTACAATCTTATATTCATTATATTAAACTCCTGATAATCATTATTTTAGTGCCTTAAATAATAAAATAAAATTAATTTAGTATAAGTATTATTTATTCTCTTTTATGAAACAAATTAATTTTTGTTTTTAAAATCTATCTAATTTCTTCAAGTTTTTTTTTTTTTTTTTCTCCACCACTAATTGATCACTGTGGACTTAACAAAATTAATTAAATATATAATTCAATGTTACAAATTAAGAAAAAAATTTCTCAAATTGCATATTACAATTTTCAAAATTCTTAGTTAAATTAGCTTTTTTGTGAGATGTTTAGAACACAAACTAATTGCTCACCCAATATTTTTCTGTGACTTTCTATTTTATCTATTTACCAAATTACTTAATAAAAAAAATATAGAAAAAGTATACTAATTAGATTTCATTAGATTTAAATGTATTTAAAAATTTGTTACATTTAAATATATATTTTTATATATTTTTAGCCAAATTAATATATTTTTAAAATTCAAATTGAATGTAAAAGTAATTGCAAGAAAACTGAAGATTCACATTTAAATATATTAATAATTTAATGCTTAATATATATATATATAATCAATACAGCTTTCTTCTTCTCTATCAGTATTTTTTTTCCCCTTAAAATGTAAAATGACAAAATATTTTAAAATGCTTTATCTATATTGTTGAAAAAATTGAATTTTTATTATAATTTAATTTATTCTAACGAAATAAATGGAATAATTACTGAACAAAAAATTCATAATTTCCTTTACATCACAGTTATTTTTAAATTCACATTTATCACACGCTTTATAATAGAATATTTATCTTTGATGTTTTTAAATTTAATTTAATTTTAAATTTAATTTTTTATGTGATTGCAATTTTGATGATAATAATTCATATAGAATTATACTAAGTCTTGCTTTTTCAGGAAGACAGCCAAACTACATCAGTGCAAATCAATGATGTTAAAATGAAAAGAAAGAAAAAATATTTAAAATTTTAATTGAATTTTGAATGGATTTAAATTGTGAAGACTTGTGAGTATCTCTTGTTATTTAACTTTCTTAAAATACATTTCATTTTAACTAACATTTTGGAAATCTTGATGTATTCATTTTCAATCTTTGTAAAAAAATTCAGCATGTAAAATAAAAGAAAAGTATTTCATTTGCAGTTTATTTTTTTAAACTTTCAAAACAGTTGTCTTTATGTTTCATATAATGTAAAAGTTAAAAAATATGTATAATTTATCTCTTATAATAAACTAGGAATATTGGATAATTACTTCATTTCAATAACAATAAAAATTAACTTGTTAAAGAAAATATATAATTGATGATTTGTAGTAGCACACATTTAAAAAGATACCACTTTTTTCACTAAGTTCTAAATTCTAAGGGAAAAAAAATTAAGGATAATATCTAACAAATTTCTTGGATAAATTTGATAATAGGAAAGAATTGATTAGGATTGTTGAAAAAAGATTATCTTCAGTACAAAAACCTTTTTTGGTTGAATGAATAACATATATCACATATTTAAAATATTGCTGGTAGAAGCAATAAAAAATAATTAAAAATTTTAAAAATAGCTTTTTTTTTTTACACAAATATTTCCACCCAAATTTTCTGATGTTATTCCTTTATCGAATATGCTTAACTATAAATTAAACAACAGCATCTTTTTTCCATAGGACGTTTTTTTATTTAATTATATTTTTTCTTAGTATCTTATATTTTATAAATGTACATTTTCAATTATTTATAAGTGATACCCATGACATTAAAAAAAATTTCTCTAGTTTTAGAATAAAAATAGTATTGTAAAAATCTGATGTGTAAGATTGTACTTATTCTTTATGTACTTTAAAATGTTTTTATATTATTTCTCAAATTAAATTTGAGGATACAAATCTTAGATTTTATTTTTTATAAAAAATGTATCAGTTTATCCATAAATAATCAGGATCAGTTAGCAGTAATCAATAAATTGAAAATTATCACACAATACAATTAGGTGTTTATCATTATTTGTTGCTAATGTTATTAAAATTTTTAAAAAAATCTGATCTTGTAAATCTATTTTTGTAAAAAAAAAAATAATAAAATAAAAAAAAAATTGTATAATTTATTATATAAATTCTAATAATCTTATAATATTTGTAAATATAATACTTCTTAATTTGCTGCTAATTCTTTTAATCATATTTGTTGAATCTTTATTTTCTGTTAATATATTTCTGTTAATATTAATGATATATTTTATTTAATAATTAATTAATATTTAAATATTTTGAATGTGATTTTAATATGTAACTTTTCTTTTTATATTACTAGTATAAATAAAAAAAATTATTTTTTAAAATTTTTTTAAAAAAAAAACTTGTTATTGTGCTTTGAAACTTTTTTTTTCTTTCTTTCTTTCTTTTCAGTTTAGTTATTTTAAATGAGATGGAGCAGACTAGAATTAAAATGATTTACTATTCTGCATTTAATATTCAAATAACCACATTAAAACGCTTAAAAATTAAATGCACTAGGTTTTACATTAAATATTTAGATGAGATTTTAAATAGAACTTAATTTTAAACATAGAATGCAGATCTCCATTATTTTTTAAAATAAGTTATTTTGTATTTAAAAGCTATTGAAACAAAACATAATACTTATAATGAACCAAAAATCTTGCATATACTCCATCAGCATCTATGCTGCCATAATGTAAAACATTTGATACTTATGTAAAGAAAGCAAGAAAGGAAATTTTTAAATAGCAAAAGCTTAATGTTAATAAAAAACCGTTTTAAAAATTCTTGACAAATTCTTGATTTACATATTCTCTCACACACAAATGTAAGATTAAATATATTTTAAATTGTAATTAGTATTTTTTTTTTCTTTTTGCATTTATACAATGCAAAAAGTTTTGACTTGTAACAAAATTTTAGATACAATATATATAATCAAAAGAAAGGAATGTCATTGTATACAAATGAAAATTGTTTCAAAAATAAATATTGGAATATTTTATGTTGAACAGCTTGAAACCTGTTGAAAAGCACCATTGCTCAGCAACTGTGTACTGCAATGGTGATTGGAAAAAGCTTTGGTGCTTTCAACACAATTATTGAAAGAAAGTTTTTTAATTATTGGTATTTTAAAATAAATGTTAAAGAGCATAGATGTCAATCTATGTTCTTTAATAGCTTTCCTGGGTCAGCCACCCCGACATTTTTAACAGCTCTTCTACGGTTTGGAAAGCGTTTCAAGAACGTTTTCTTTCGTGGATTCTGAGTGCCACTTACATTGGTCACACTACACTTGTCTTCCAGCTTTTTCTCCCATACTTCCTACATCTGAAGTCGTTCAGGTAATTTCTTCTAATCATATTTTACAAAAAAAAAAACTTGCAAATTCATCGAACATCTTAAATTGTGTCTTCATTCTTGAGCTATGGGCACTGGACATACGTGTTTCACATATGTTCATGTCGCCAGGGACATTTTGTTCCAGACATTTAATACATAGATTCAACAGGTTACCTTCCTTTATGTTTCTTTTTTTTTTTTTTTTTTTTTAAATCTGCTCCAAGATGCAATGCAGTTCACGTCATTTGTTTATATCAGTACACTGATCCTCTCCAGTAAATGTTTTGTTGATTATGCATTCATGGTACTCAGTTTTTCACTCATGCAGTGTACATATGCATAAAGAGAAAGAAAATCTCATAAGAATCTACTGGAAAACATATGTACTAACATTTTTGAGAAATAAAATAAAATGAGAAATTCTAAAATTCTATGAAGATATTTTTATTTTATCAACATTAACGAATTCTTAAACAAGTTTACAATTTTAAGTAAAAGTAAAATGATGAAATAATTTAACAAAAATAGATCATAAAATTAATATGTAACATTTCTGTATTTCATTAAAAATAATAATTTTGTTCAACAGTTTTACTAAGTTTTCCAGTAAAAATAGGATTATAATTGTAAATCAAGGCATCATTTTCTTCTAAAACTGTGGGGAAATGATTCATATTCCTCCGAGCTAAAAATGAAGTTATGATTAAAAAAACTGAATAGAGTATCAACTATATATTTTAAAATAATATACTCAAAAAAACTTTTATGTATTATATTTTTTTATAAAATGTATATATCATAATTTATAAATTATATTTATACAAGTTGTAATCTAAAGGGAAAACAAAGGTCAAGAAAAGGAATGCTTAACTAAAATCTTGTAATTATCTTTTATTAATTAATAACTGTCACACATCATGTAATAGAATCTGCAACTTAGTTTAATAAGTCAACTTGATCGATTTTTAATTATGAAGAAAAATTAAAATTGCGTAGTTTATTTATTTAAAAATTTCTAAAATAATAGAAACTTTAAATTTTTTTCTTTTTATAGTATGATTATTTTCTCAAGCATAATATGTGCCTTTTTATTAAAACTGATATTTTAATCTGTTAATCACATATGATGACGAGATATGCATGTATAATCTTACCAATCATTTATTATTAATCTACTTTTCATTTTTTTCATTTCTTTTAATTGTATTACGTGAACATTGTAATGTAAATATTTTTTCACTATTAATCACAAACATAATTAAAATATTGAACGAATATTTTTTAACATTAGTAAAAAAATCGTTAAAAACAATAAAATAACTAAATTATGTAAGTAAATTTTTTAAGAAATTTACCTTCATTGACAAATAAGTTTCCAAAGTATTGTGATACTTTAATAGCTTCCAAACTGTGTGGATTATTTTTCAGAGACTCTAAAAGCATCCATTCAAAAACTATTTTTTCAGGATGGAAGGCAACTCCATAAAATGGATACTTGTAAGCTAAGTAGTAAAAGAATTACATTTAAAATCAATGATATACTATTGATGTGCTATTTATCTAACAAAATGCTATAGTCACAATATTAAAATTGTAGTTAAATTATCAATGGAAATTCCTTAAGCCACCATACAATTAAATAAAATGTATGACTTTTGATTAACCAATTAAGGAAAATAAATAAAAAATTTGTGTCTATGTGTAATAAAATAGCAGTGTTAGAAGAAAAAATTTGTTTTAGTATGCTTTGCAAATTAGTATTTAATCATGATTTAAAAAAGAAAACTAAAAAAAATAAATCTAACCCATGCACGAAATTTCTGTTATGATATATTGTAATTGAACTAATTTATTGATTGCTATTAATTGACTTAGACAGCTGGTAATAAATCATGAATCAAACTACAATTATGATTCAAAAATATTTTTTACTAATCCAAAAGTTAGTTTAAATATTCTCTAGGTCCGGGAAGATAATTCCAAAATATTATTATGTTCTTTTTTTTTGTTAGTATTTTTATCAGCGCTCCTGCTCTATTCTTGTAGATATTGTAAATAATTTTCAAAAGCTGGCATGGTGCTTATTCTAAGAAAAGTTACAATATACTATCTTAAATTATGGACAAGTTAGGCACAAAACTCAAATATTTTTAGCGCAAAAAAAATGAATGGTGCATTTTTCTTTATGTAAGTTTATCATTTGATAAATTATTACTAATTACTGATTTTTCTCTGTTACAACACAAAATGAGTATTCATTATAATGAATATCTATTACCCACAAATGTAATTTAAATAATTAAGTAACAAAAATTGTATTCTTCATAGTAGTAATTTATTATTATAAACAATAATTATTTTAAAATTTAGAATATTTTAGATAGTACATTGCTTTAATTTTTAATCTTTTCAATGGGATCTGAGATAAATAATTACATCTTAAATATGTATGTTCACTAATAAGAACATTAAACTTCAACAAGAATGAAAATTTCCAAAATGCAATGAAATGTTATTCTAGAAAAACAAGATTATCTTCATGAATATCCTAACTCTTAAAATAGTCTTACTTTTTGATATCACACAAAATTAAATTGATTAATTACATCTTGCATATTAATTTGAGGGATTTTATTATATATGAGTAGGAAATTAAAGTAAATTTTTTTAGTAGTGAGTATCATAAAAATTTGTAAATTTAAGTCATGTTTGTAAATAAAATAAATTAAAAAATTGGTTAATTCTTTTCTGTTTCAAAAACACATGAATGAACATGTTTGGGAATTGTGTAATATTCTTTCACTTTTGAAATTGTTTCTTAAAGCTGTATATATATTCATGACATATATGTTTTAAAACTGTCTCATTTCTACCCCCCTCTAACTTTTGAATGATAATGATATATAATACCCCTTGATTGAATAAATTAATAATTACAACATATTCAAAACAGAAAAAGCTCATTTAAGTTTTACTAATCAATGGTTGAATTTTATGAGTATGTTGTTTTTATTTGCTCTGTGTAAAATTTTGCAATATTTTAAAACATATCACAAATACTTTCAAGGCATAACTCAGTAATTATTAGAATGAAAGAAAAAACAATCTACAGCTAAAATTCTAATCTTATTATTATTATTTTTGTAAAACAAAAATTGATTGGAATAATTAAACTTTTTATTTATATAAGAAATTATACCAATAATTATAATTGATTAATAATATCAAAGAAAATTCATAGATCAATATATTTTACCTTCAATAATTGATACAAATGTAACATTTTGATAATCTTGATTCACAGCAAGAACTTTAAAATATTTATCTAATCCTGAAGCTGAGTAATTCTGGGAATAAAGATAGAACTTATAGAATTTCACAAGTATTGATTGAATAATTTTCTTACTTTAATAGCAAAAAAATATAGATTTAAATACATTGTATTTAATAACTAATATGTTTAAGATAATTAAGGAATTTCCTGAACTGAGAGAGAGAGAGACATCAAAAACAGGAACTTGTGAAAGAGCATTTCAATATACAAATTAAATATAGAGAATGTCCTTATTAAATCCCTAAATGTTCGATCAAATCCAATATTTTAAAATAACGTAATAATATTTTAACGTAATCCTGTGCTTAATGACATTTTATTTCATTCAAAAGAACTAATCTCAAGTTTTCAAACAGCACTAGCTGTATTTTTCAAGAGCAGTTTAACATAACAAATAATAATTTTAAAATGAAATTAAAGTCTCTTATAAAATCAGCAATATCTTTTTTCTTTTTTTTTTTTTTTTTTTTTTTTTTTCACGAAAAGAAAACAAATTTTATTTAACAAATATTTTCCATAACAACTAAAATAAAATATACAGAAATGCTTGTGCTTTATCATGCACTACTTTGCAAAACAAATGAGTGATATACACCAAGAAATAGCATATAAAATCTTCTCTTTTCATTATACATACACAAGGTCATAGTATTGAAAAACAATTTTTAAATGGAATTCGAAGAAATATCTGGAAATCATAGATAGTTTTTACATCACTTAGTTCTTTGTAAATTTATAATACTACAAATTATATTTCAGATATGTGTTGAAAAACTTCAAACCTTATCATATATCAAAAAATAAGGATAATTTAGATGTATGCATTGTTGGAAAAACATAAATGTTCATAGTATGTTTGCAGTTTAAATTAATGCAGCGTTTATGTTGATGGGGTATTTACGTGCAATTTAATATTTTTTCTGGCTTTTTTCCTCAAGTACAGTATTTACATTGATGATAACATTCTTCTGAAAATTACAGTATTTAGAACTGTTATACATCACTTTCTACTTATTTCTCAACACAAAATCATGTAGTTATGTAACATACTTTTAAACTTCCATTTACATCTGCAAGGAACTACAACTGCTCCAATTCACAGAAAAAATTAACATTTTCCTTTGTTACTTTTCTTTTTGAATTGAATATGTTTAATTTTTAGGGGTGAATGCAGATAAAGTATAAAAAGATAAATGTAAACATTAATATTGTTTTAAAAATTATTATTAAAATTGTAATTATTTTATAGATTAAAAAGTAACTTCTTTGATATAATGTGAAAAATTAATTTGATATTTTTAAAATTTTTATTATGAATCTAAATAGTAAAATAATTTTATGGTTAATCAAAATGTTCTTTAACTGCAGTGAAATTTTTATTTGAATGAATCTTATAATTTTTAATAAAAATGTATAAATAATAAATCTACTTTGTGAATTAATTACTTATAACAGATAAATATAGGTATTATTCAAAAGTTTTCTTACTGTTAATAATTTAAGAAATTCTTGTTTTAATCAAAATTAGTGTTTGATAGGTTCACATATTTTAAAGATAGGAAAAATACATAATATAAATACATAATTATTCTCCAATATATTTTATTCTTACGAGAAAATTAATTATTAATTTAGATTTAAAAATAAGACATTACTTAAAAGTGTTCTTACCTGCGGTGTTAGACACCATGAATGATAATGAATAGCAACATTTTTATTTCGCATGGAATTTTCCAAGTTAGTATCAAGATCTTTAAAAATTCTACTATTTTTAAACCCTGAAAATATTAATTTACATTGAAAAATATTAAATAAGACACAAACACTTACAAAGAATTTGTTGCAAATTTAATTAAATAATGTAAATTCCAAATTTGAGCTAATATTCAGACCAAATTTATTATGCTATGCATAAAAATTATGTGTATATTATTATTATTATATATATATATATAACTTTATACAATTATAATACTCACTTTGTTTTATGAAATATTTATGAGATATTAGATTCTTATGTATAAAGGAAATAATGTACAGCAAACAATCGTTTTTACGAGCCATTTATTTACGCAAATTTATGATTTTATGCACTAGTATCTTGTCCTTCATATTTATAAAGACGCAATAATTTTAATTCCTATTTATGAGCTAAAATTTTGAAAGCTCTGTTTTCTGATAACTTATTTTAATGTATCTTCGTTTACATTTAATTTTTATCATCTGATTTCTTTTCATATTTTATTTTATGGTTTAGAAAATTGGATCAATATGTTTATTGGACAATTCTTCTAGGTATAGATAATTAACTGCATCACGGATATTCAAATTCCAGATTTTATGTAATTTGTGAGAAACTTTTCATGCATGCAAAAATAACAATCATATTATAGCCCATGCATCAGAATATAACTAGCTAAGCTCCAAGTGCAAATATTTCAAGGACTGATCATAGTCTGGAACCACCTTACAAAACAGACATTCTAGGAGCAATGCACATGTGAATCGTTATTTTGACATGCAGCCTTTATTATTGAAACCACGCCAACTGAAGGCAGCCAAAAGCATTTACTAAAAGACTTGATTTAAAATAACTTGAACTTTGACAGAGAAATCCCCTGCTGACTGAAATTCCACTTCTGAAATTTTTATATGAGAATCAAAATGAAATTTGTATACAATTATTGGATGATTAAATGACTTAGAACATAACCAACAAGAAAATATGCTTTTATAAACGAAGTTAGGTAATTACTTTGCATGATTTTTATCTAATAAAATCAAAAATAAGAGTCATTTTTAAGTATCAATTTCATTTTTTCATGAATTTCATGTTTTTTTATAGAGTTCATACAAAGATAATTTTTTTCTGATAGTAATTTATGCATAAAGAGAGCAGATTATTAAAAACAAAATAGTTTTAAGATTTAACAAATAAATTTTACGAACTTACGATTTTTTGCATTATTTTAGTAATCCTTTCAAATTAATAAAAGTGAGTGTCTACTGTAATTGGATGAGGTTTTAATATTACTTTTTATATACAAAAAATAAAATGGTATCAGAGACTGCTGTAAGGCATTTGAACATCCACCAAAATCCATGTATATATATATATATATATATATTATATATATATATATATATATATATATTAATATAACACCATACATATTAATATAAATTCCTATATATTAATGTATATTAGAGAAGATAATTAGAAATAAAGGAAGAAAGACACTTATTACATTTCCTTTCATACTGTATTTTAAAAGTTCTAAAATTAGAAACTTTGTAATGCTTTTTTATCACCAAGTCTTTTACCTTTGTTGACAAGTTTTCATAAATAGTAAGTCATGCATCGCAATAGGAAAAACCAAGAAACTCAATTATAGATATGCAAATCTAGGAAGAAATATGCATTTTTTCAAAAGGCAACGTCCATTTTTTTTAACATTTACTGGTACTGAATTCAGAGCCTCCCTCTCTAAAAGTCACAATCTTAATAAAAGGCATTTTGAGTCTAAAAGTGCAATATTTAATGTAATATTTTTAATTTTCCCAAGTACAAATCATGTATTAAAGTACAAAGGAAGAAATTCTTAAATGTGTAGAATTTACAAATGATTTTTCAATATGCAGTATATTTTATGCAAACACATTTAACAAATTGATATTTACAAACCTAAACATTTATTGAATTTTTTATAGATAATAAACTCATAAGCAATTGATCAATTATAGTTAAGTAATCAGTATTCAATTAGGATATTAGATTTTAACATTCACTTACATACAATGATTTTTCTTTGGAAAAAGTTTTTAATATGATACTGACTAAAATCTTTACTTTCGGTGTATAAATTATCATTATAAATAATAATTAGATAAAACAGCTAGAGAAGAAAATGAAACACATGAAAACATGGACATTATAACTTTTTCCAAGTGAAGCAAATTTTATATAAAATCAACAAATAGATTAAATGTGACTAAAATTTTTATATATAATTTGCGATCTATGATGTTTGTCAATCAAAGGCAGTGATGATAATAATGAATGAAATGTTAAAGAGTACCTAAAACAAAAAACTATTTTCACTAGCAAAGTTTACTATTACTACAACAAAAATAATTTTCATTTAATCAAAATTTGATTAATCGCATTTCGCTGTAAATCAGATTTTTCTATGAAAAATTAGAAAAATTTTATTTCCTTTCTATTTTTAAATAAAAATTAAATATGAAAAGTATATAAAAATGGACAATGCTAAGATAAATTATAAATCTGTATACATCATTGACTTAAAATGATTTGTACATTTAACAAAATACAAGGAATGACATTGTTAAACAAATACTAAATTATTGAATTCAGAAGACTTTTTATGCAAATTCAGTACTATAATCATAATACCTTAGCATATATGTAAAAGAGTCAGCTGTAAAAACACAATAAATTCATGAAAATTAAATTATAAATATTTATAATAAAATTTATTAATAAAAATGTTTTCCAATTTTAATTTTTTATATTCATCTCCTTGACAAAAATTAGATATTTTTCAAATTTCTAAATTTGATTAGATTTTGGAATGAATAGTAACATAATAAACTTATTTCAAGTATATAGCTTGTTAAATTATTAAAAAAATGTTTAGAACTATATTGTTTTAATTTTCTAAACTATTCAGGAATATTAAACACATGGAACAGTTTTTATTTTTTATGTAGCCTTGAATACTTTTATTCTTTTGTTAACTTTAAAATAAAATTTAAAAAATCTTTGATTCTGCTTGTTGCTAATTTATTTTAAAATGAATATTAAAATTTTAAATTAAAGTGAAATTCAAAATAAATAGGATGCAATATTCTGAAGCTTATAAATGGAATTTTTTTTTTAAATAATCAGTTATTTGAATAAAATAAAAACTTCTTTCTTATAAATAAATTGCGATTATTTTATCAAATTTAAAAATTTGTTTAAACAGCTAGTTCACAATAAACTTATACCACTTAATATTTGAATAGCCATCTTCAGTTATTGAAATAAAATTCCTGATATTCTTCTGAAATGGTTAATCTTTTTCAACCAGAAGGTTAATGAATAGTTTGCATCAAAAATGCATATTAAAGTGAATATTAAAATTAAATTATATTGAGATAAAAATCTGCTATTAAAATTTCTTTTTCTTATGAAGAATTATATGATCAAGCAATAATTTTATTTTATAGACATGAAAAGAATTTAATGACTCATAAGCTGGTATTACATTAATATCAGTGTCATTCAAATATATGTTGTATTTAAGAGGTATTTAAAATTTGAAATTATGATATGAGCTTTCAAAAATAGAAAAAATTTTATTTGATTAATATATTGGAAAATTTTAAATGCAATTAAAATTATAAATGCTACAAGGATTACATAGACCTTCTTTTTACTCTAATAAATGGGCCAATAAAAATTGAGTACATTTTAATATTAATATAATAATAAATGGATAATATTATAATAATAAATATATCAAACGTTTAGATTCTTTCATGAAAAATTATTTCGTTTTATAGTTATATTAAAATTATAATCTGACATTTTTATCTAAATAATTATTCATTAGTAAAATCATTAAATTATATTGAAAATAATAGGATAGATATCAATATTACTAACTACTTAATGGAGTATATTTTTCTTTTATCAATTTAAATGACAAATGAAATTAAAATAGTTTATTTGAATGGAAAACTACATTGCATTGCAGAAATCTGAAGTGAAATTAATATTAAAATAAAATCGTTAGCAAACTATTAAGCCAAAAGTAGATAGAATGTAGAATGATTATATATTGCATATTAAAATTATATTGATTTATAAATCATCAAAAACACATGATTTGAAATTCAAATTGCATTTTTCTTTTTTACCGTTTGTAAATTCCAAATTAGTTGCCAAATCTTCTGCAGCACAAAACTTCATCCACATCTGTTTTGAAGCTAAAAAATTCAAAAGCTCAAATCCTAGGCAGGTACCCCAGAGTGGAAAATAAATTCCTTTATCATTCATCTAAATTGTTAAAGTATTAAAATTGAGAACATAACATTAAACTCAAAGGAGAAAATTATTTTAATAAACTTATTTCATTTACAGATAACACAAAAATTGAAATTGAAATGGTACAAAACAAAGGCAAAAAATAAACACTAAATACAAATAATAAATCAATAATTTTGATCAGAATAGTAACTGTAACATAACTTATTAATTACTTAAATTTGGTAGTATATTAATAGTTTTGTACTTCCAGCTTCAAAAAAATATAGATTATATTTATTCAATCAGTATTTGTTTTGGGTTGTTTATATTCATAGAATAGATTGAATATATTTCATTATGTTTTAAAAAAGTAAAATAATGTTATTTGTTTTTAACATTAATTCTCTTATTGTATGTTCTGATTTTATAAGATAACTCTTTTTGATAATTTGCTACATTTTAAATTTTATTGATTAAATATAATAAAAAATTGAATGAAATAGTGCAATTATATAAATAAATATTCTAAGTTATAATTGTTCCATTCCCTTGATAATAAAAACATTGCAACAAATACATACAATAATTTACTGAAGGATTGAGGAATATATATATATAATATATATATATATATTTAGTAGAAATACATTGGTTTATTCAAGAAAATAAATAGTTTATGACAATAACTGATAGTTTCCTCTTCCACAATAACTAAAATTTAAACATTTTTGCTCTTTTGTAAAGAAAATCCATTGGGTTTCTTTCTTTTATTTAAACTAGATTCTTGCATATAATTGTTATGGAGATTTTTAGGAGTAAAAACGCAAATTTAGCTCAAAATATTACAATGTAAGCTGCTTGTATTCATAATGAGAAGAGTAAAGAGATTATATAAACTTTTTCTGTAAACTGAAAAAATAGTAAATTACCAATGGAAGTTAGATTAGTCAAAATTTCGTTAGTCTTGTTTGAATGTAATTAGCCATGATAGATCTATATTAATTAGAATAATACTAAACTGATACTAATATTGACAAAGATAGGCTAAATTTAAAATTTAAATTTTTTTCTAGCCAGCAGAAATATTGGATATGAAGAACTAGAGAAGGAATCACATATTTTATTCCATAGGCTGTTAACTATTGAAAGCATTCGAGTTGCTATGCATAGAATACGAGTTAAAACTACATAAGAGTTTAAAGTTTAGTATTTAGTACAGTATCTTCAAGAGGTATAGAGAATTCACTCTAATTATTTCAGTTTACTCTTTTACTAATGAAGTGAATGAGTCAATGAAAAAAGTATTTTTAATATCAAGTTTGGAGTTTCAAAAATTATTTAATAAGAAACTATTTTATCCTTTTATTTTAAATGAAAATAAATAACTTTGTCAACCAATATAAGAAATGTATATTACTAATAATTATTTTCTAAAATAAAAATGAATATATTCTATATATTAAGTATCAGATTCTGATTCCAAGAAACCCAGTGTGTGAGCTCATATGCAATGAATCCATACAATATGGAAGCTTAAATATGGTTTTTTGACAATACATAGTCAATTATTGCTTGTAAAGTAATTTCTCTTTTTATATCTTATAACTAGATAAGGTATTATTCATATTGTGAAAAATTTTTGGAAGGTTATATATATACTGAAGAAAGAATTATTAGATACCTTTTGCACTAGACTTTCTGTATAATTTGACTAATTTTTCTAAGAAACTTTCTGCTATTTCTTTACATTTGAGTCCAAATATAATATAACCTTTTTGGCCTTATTAATTTATTTTTAGAAGAACATTTTAATAGTGAAGTAATTCATTTAGACCAAATTTTTTCAACTAAAGATAATATTTAGAATGAAACAATTCTTTAAATCGCAATAATTTTGCCACTAAAATCTAAACTTGTCCTTTTTCCTTTTTAATATATTATTAAATGTTACGCCTTGATTTTATTTGAGTAAGCAATAAGAATTACTCAAATAAAATTCTTTTTATTAATTGCAAATTCAACAAAAACTTAAATAATATTATAAACTGTTTCCTCTCTTTACTTTTTACAAAGTACTGTCCATTGTTAAGATTGTTAAAAATGTCTATTAGCAATATTAAATTCAATGTTTGAATTAAAGTTATTGATCTTAAAATTTGAAAAGAGATTGAAACAAGGAGACTCCCTGTCATGTCATTTGTTTAATATAGCCCTAGAGAAGGCAATTACAAACTCTGGTATACAAATTAATATGACAATTTTTGTTCAATCTGTACAGCTGCTTGCCTTCGCCAATGATACTGATATCGTGGGAAGAGCTAAAGCAGCTAAAGTGGAAACCTTTACTTGAGACTGTGGCAAAACCAAATTAATGGTGGTAACAAACAGAGTTTCAATTCTACAACACTTAAAATTAATGAATATTTTATTATAGAAAAGCTATCAAGACCTCCCAAATAAGATGACGAGGGCATGTATATCGGTATGACGATAAAAATCCTATTAGGAAAGTAACTTTCCAAACACCAGATGGAAAGAAAAGGAGAAGAAGACCAAGAATCAGATGGATAGATAAAGTGGAGAGATGGATATTGGACTTGGGAGTAAACTGTTAGAGAACTGGGCATCTAGTAGATCTAGATGGAAAAAGCTGTCAGACAGACTTCGCCGATAACCGGCTGCAGAGCTTATGAAAAAGAAAATCTTGTGCATACAGTATGACAATTCATAAATTTTAAATCAAGCATATGGAAAAGAGTATACAAAACAGCAATTTTTTGTGAAAAATTAAAAAAACGGAAGACATATATGAATACTTATTTTTAATTGACATTTTCATATATATTTTAGAACTCATCAATGCTTTTTATTAATTTTAAGACACAAGATTTATAAATTATTGAAATAATAATCATTAATCTAATAAATAGTAGATGTTTCATATCCAAATAACAATGTAAGCAAAAAAAAAGGAAAAATTGAAATAAAGTTTTTTTATAAACTTATTAATGAATGTTGCATAAAATCAATCCTGATCTTAGTGAAATCAATCAGAATAAGCCCATACCCGAGTAGCAATGTCAAAAATTATTTTTCCTGTTCTACCATAACCTTTAGAGTCCAAACTTTCTCCTCCACCAGGAAAAAGAACTCTGTAACATAGAAATTAAGTAATAAAATCCAGTTATTTTGAATTTATATGATTATAATTAATGAAAAACATTGTATATTTTGAATAAAATACAGAAAATTAATTAAATGAAAATATGAGTCAAAAATAAACTATACAATGTTGAAAATATACATATATTCACACAAGTGTATTTATATTTACTCAATAAAGAAGTCAGTATGTTTAATGCTCATACTATGTAATAAACAATATCACACCCCAACAAGATATTAAACTAAATTAAGAATTTAGTTTTGGCTCTCTTTTAAAAACAAAAATAATTTCAAAAATTGTACAACAGGTTTAGTCTCAAAACATGATTTTTCACTATCCAAATTAAAGTGATTCAACAAATAATTAACAAAATTAGAATCTAAATAGTTCAGACTTTTATCAGATTGTCATATATATTTTCTTTTCATGAAATATATTGATCTGAAGATATAATTTTAACACTCCTGAATTTTATTACAAATATCAATATTTTTAACAATTTCTATATATTTCCTACTCATTTTACAAACCACAGAACATTTACTTTTCAATTATACATAAATATTGCATAGTTAAAAATTTAAGTTTCTAAACATGTAAATGAGGGAACATTTATACCAGAAATTACAGCAATTATACTAAATAGAATAAATTTATATTTACCCATTTATTTTGTTCAACAGATCTTCATAATAATTTATTGGTTTATAAATCCTAAAAAAGAAAATATAAATTAGGCCTAAATTTAATGCACAGTAATTTTACAACCATGGCACAAAAAATAATATAGATAAAAAAAAAATACTCTTAATGAAATATAAGTTTATTAAATGAGAACAATTAATGATAGACAAATTGTTGGCACATGACAGTTTTTCACAGTTTAAACTGTGATTTAAGTAGTCTCATCAAAAAACCTTAAAAATACTTCAATCCAAAATTTGAAATATCAAGAAGACATTAATAATATAATTTTATATGACAATAAACAATTTAATATTTTTTAATTTTATAATATTTCTACTTTATTATATTTTTTTTATCAAAAACATACCAAAATAGTAGATAATTTCTAAGACTGTAATAATTTTATGCAAAAAATAAAAACTAATGTTTATTATATCATTTCCATTAAATTGATCAAATTTTAATTTATGTAATAGCAAATCTCTCCTTTTTAATTTTCGTACTAACCACTCATTTAAATTTATCTATTATTTATAGTATTCTCATTTAAACCATATTGGTTTCCTCAATGCATCTCACTGTTTCCTTCTTTCATCTAAGGAGACAATGGATTTTGATCACCTTTTGACTTGTACCTAATTGAAGAACTATCATTTTAAAACTGACTACTGGCACATCTGTTCATGCAGAGAGCAATGGTCCCTTGACTGTCTAACAATGTAGGAAATATTAAAAAAAATCTCCTTTAAATTTGTATTCAGAAATTTTTGAAAACTGAATGATTAATAATATTTTCAACTTGTTTTTGAAATTTTCATGTCTAAAGGCCTATTTTGAAAAATAAGGATATTTGAATGAGTAATTTAAAAGTAGCAAAATAATAATGTAGTCAAAAAGTTTCCATTAAAATGACTTTATTACTTTATTAAATAGACCTTATTACAAAAATTGTGGTATACATTTTTTTTTTTTTGGTTAAATAAAAATGAATTTTAAAAACAAACGATTTTCAATAACGTTTCAGAATCGTATAAAACTCTTGTTCAGGACCTTTAATATTCCAGTAAAACTAGATCTGCATTAGGTAAAGAATAACTTAAGTTTACCTTTAAAATAAGTAGATTTTCAATTTTTTAATTTTATTAGAATTGATAAGGTAAATGATATAAATTTTTATCAGATATAAAAGAAAAAAATGCAACATTAAAATACTGAATAAAAACATATAAAAAGTCAACAGAAATTATATTATTTCAATAATTTATTTTGTTAGTTAAAATAATTTAATTTATTATAATATACAAAATAAGTAGAGGAATATTGAAAAATTTTCTTTCATTACGAATTAAATTTGTCATAGAAGTTGCATTATAATATTGAATAAAGTAGAAAATGAAATCAAATGATGCACCATATAGGCACAACTCTTGCTCCAGCTGATTCAAGAAATTTGATGTATGATGCATAAATTTGAGTGGTTGCATTGGGAGCAATTTTCGGAGAATTTATCTCTTCAGTAAGTATTCCTATAATAAATTAAAAAATATGTTTTAAAAATACAGAACAATTAAGAATTTAATTTCTTTTAGACATTTTAATTTATAATACAAAGTTTATATCCAACCTAGATTAAGTAACTGAGATTTGCAATTATTTCCTCTACTTTACGTAAATAATTTTTATGGATATTTATGAAATAAAATAAATAATATATATGGAAATACAATAGAACTCCAATTATCTGAATCGCCTTCAAAATTTCAGAAAAATAAATTAAACTGAAGAAGAAAAGGAAAAATGAGAAAAAGAAAAAAGCTAAAAAAGAAAGAAAAGTAAGATAAGAGAGAAAGTGAGAATGATAGAGAAAGAGAGGTGTGTTTCTTAAGGAATTCAAAAACATTCTTTTAAAAATTCTTGAATATTCAAAATTTAATGCTGAAGGTATAGGGGAATGGATTATGAGTTAGACACTGAATTTCAAATTATAAATGATGGTCAGCTTACTAAAAGCGTCGAGGAAGAAGATGACTTTAATGTCCAAGTTGAAGGAGATACTGGATAATAAGCTAGTGAAGCATTTGCCTACTCTGAAACTGCTTTAAAATGGGTAGAGCATCAGCCCGAATTTGATCCCATTCAAATTTTCACTGTCAAACGAATGCTCGACTTAGCTACCCAAAAACGTTTATATGCAAAGAAACAATTTACTCTGATTGAGATATTCAGCAAGCAATGACCTTCATATACAGAACTGTACATACATACTATATTAATAAACAAAACTTTTAGGTACCTTAACATCTAAAAGAATGGTTATTTTCAATTAAGTTTTTTCTTTCAAAATATGTAGAGAGAGTTTTTTCCCCTTTTCCATGAACAAAAATTAATTAAAATAGACCCTTTTCTTGCAAAATCCAATAATCCAATTGGGATCCAGTACCAGTTGATATAGATAATTGGAGTTCTCCTGTAACAGAAATATGAAAATTTCTGATGTGAACTTTTTATAATAATTTCATTTGCTTATGAGATCTTAATGTTAGTAAAACAAATGGGTAGTTTTTATTTCTTTGTTTGAATTAATATGCCAAACCAACGACGAGAAATAATTGCTTCATTCGAGGCTGAGTTAAAGCAAATTTAGATTGGCAGAAAGCTGAATATCTTCAGACAAACGGTAGGTATCAAGTACTATAAGACGATTCTTAGAGCTCGGCTATGACGATGATAAACCAAAGTCAGTAATGGTTTAGGGAAGCATTTGTGAATCTGGAAAAACTCCTTTGGTTTTCATAGATCAAGGCGTCAAAATGAACAAGACCATGTACTGAGATGAGATTTTGCAGTCCATTTTACTTACTTGGGCCGAAAAATTTTTAAAAACAACATCTGGACACTTCAACGAGATTCTGCCTTTTTTCATAGAACAAAAGCAACACAAGACTGGTGTCAAGCAAATCTTCCAGATTTCATACTTGTAGGAATGTGGCCACCTTATTCACCTTACTTAAACCCAATGGACTATAGTGTTTGGTCTATTCTTCAATAAAGAGTATGCTCTAAGCCACATCGAAGTTTGGAATGCCTAAAGTTTACTTATTCTTAAGAAGGAATGGGCTAAATTAACGCCTGATGAACTGCGGCCCATTGCAGAAAATTTTACGCGATGTTTAAGTCTCTTTATCGATGACCAAGGATGTCATTTTGAAAATACTTAATTAAATATGTTCTATGCAAGTAACAAATGACTTAAGTTAGTTTTTGAAAATAAATTCCATGTTTATAGTTTAATACAATATTATTTTGTCAACAAGATAAAGTTGTCACCCTGTATATATATATATATATATATATATATATATATATATATATATATATATATATATATATATATATATATATATATATATATATATATATATATATAATTTTAGTATTTAAGTAATTTAATTTAATAATTTCTATTCAAGCAAACATACTTAATATTTACTTCTTCAGAATAAAAGAATTTAATTTTCAAAATGGCGATTATTTTATTAAATATTTTTCCACAAATATAATATTAACCTATAATTTTATCTCTAACATAAATTTTTTTAACTTTTAAATAATATGTAATTTTTATTATCATGTTGAAATTTCATCATGAAAAAATATTTTTGATCATTTCTAAATATTTGCAATTATTATGTATATTAATGAATTAATTTTTAGTTTTACTAATTATGAAAATTTCTTAAAAATATCATATATATATATACATATATAAATTTTACTATATGAATTAAATAGACCTTCTTAGGAGAATTATTATAAAATACCAATTTCTAAAGATAGACATTTACATCACATCTCATTCAAATAACTGAGTTGATCAAATAAAAATTTTTTAAAAAAAGTAAAAAAATTATATACATTTGATAAAAAAAAATTAATAGTTTTATAGAATCTATCAACTCTTTTTTTTTCTTTTTTTCCATAGTCTACCACAAAATTATATTAAAAAAGCATATAAAAATCTCTTTATCTTTAAAAAGGAAAATAAAAAACTTAAATGAAGAGTTTTTTGCTTTCCCCCTTACATATTTTCATAGTTAATATCTGTATTCATGATATAAATATCAATTACTAAACTATTACTATGTAATAATAGATGTGTTTAATTTTACAAGAAAATTATCCTAATTACATAATTTAGCAGCATAAAAAATAAGTACAAATTTTTTATTAAATATTTCAGTAAATCTTTCGAAGTTAGTCATTAAATGAAAAATTATCGACTGATATTTGTCTGTAGAGCTTTAAATAGTTTTAAATTTCTAGGTACTTACCAATAATAGGGCGTTCATTAATATTTTTTATACTATTTGCGCATAAAACTAATGAAAAACAAAAAATAATTAAATGAAACATTCTGTAATTTTGTTTCTTAATTGAAAAAAACATTAGGTAACTAAAATTCATAATGTGTGATATGGCCTAAAAGTCATATCTTTTTTTATCTTCCATAAATTCTTTATCTTTAATTTATATCTCAGTTCACAGCATATAAAAATATATAACGATTTGCCGACGAAATTCTGATGTCACAAAACAAAACGGTCACATGTTCATGTTAATCAAGGAAGTTTAAAAAAAAAAAAAATTATCTACATTGTACTTTTGAAGGTCGTTATATTCCAAACTTTGTTCTCATAAATTTTTTAATTTACTAAACCGTTCCAGTAATAATATGAGCATAAGAAGATATTTGTAATTATTTTATTTTGTAATTAATTACCTATTATATATCTGACGACAGTCGCATTTTTTCCGAGAAAGAATAAAAGCTGAAACAAAAATAAATATTGGAACGTCGTTTTAACTTGATACATTCTTGCACAAAAAATATTTACATTTTTTAATACATAATATAGTGATCCCGTAATGTAAGAACAAAACATGTTTATGGCTTTGAAATCTTCAATCTACTGTGAATTAAAAGCCTTAATTTAAAATGTAATAAAATATATTTTTTTACTACAAAATTATTCCTTTATATGGTACTTTGGAATATTTTAACTTTCGTATTTTTTATGTACTTTATGTTTGTTATCAATTTTTTTTTTTTTATAAAACAAATAATTGCTTTTATGTAATCCTCCATAAAACGGCTCGAAGATAATTGCTAAATTAGAACTGTTCGCATATAGTTTGACTTTTTTTATTTCTTACATTAATATATGATCAAAAACATATTTCTCATAGGATTGCTGAAAATTCCGCAGTTAATTTTTAGACAATATCGAGCTTTATCTCGAATATTTATTGCTCAACGGACAATTTCTGTACATGCAGACCAATTAGATCAGGACCTAAAGTTTAAAACGGATTCTGAATGATTGCAAATATCTGACAGAAGAGATTCGAAACCACAAACTGTTGAACAGAAGGCCAGAACACTAATATTTCGACTCGAATGTTTTTTGTTCTCAACTCTACACGTTGTTTCTCCTCATACTTTTACGCGCATGTTATTTAATTTCATGTTCTATTTGGGAATTTAAGCATATCTTTCTGAGAAAATCGAAGCTGATTCTCTTTCTTTCATTGGTAAATAAAAATTTAATTTTTTACAGTAATGTTTAAATTGGAAATAAATATATCACGCGTTCAGTCGAGTCGAAAAAGTCGTAAATTCGAAAATGAAAGTAATTATGTTTGCCTGTTTATTGCATGATTTAGCGGTTTATTGTAGAAACTGTAAAATTAAAGTAGAACCAAATTATTTTTGTCTAGTACTACAGATAATAGAGTTGGAAGTACATGGTTTTCCAAACATATTGCTCATTAAGATTAAAAAAGTAAATTCTTGATAAATATAAGCATAATTTCATATTATAAATTCAATCAAACATTCCACCGATTTAAATGAATAATATAATGAATAAATGGTTTAGAAAAAATAACACACATCTCATTACCAAAATACAAGTCATTGATGTTTGTTAATTTGATGTTAATAACAGCAAACGTTAATAAAAAAAATCAAACTGTTTAAATCAATTATTCATTCATTCATTACATTAACAAATTCACTTTCCAGAAATGAATCGGGCATCTCGTTTCTTCAACAAAGGTTCCAAAACGATGTGTTACATCGTTTAAATTAATTGCATTAGCAATTTTTGAGTTCATTGTTGACATTTAAATTTATTAAGAATGTTGTCATCAGAATTTGAAAATGAAGATTTTATTTAAGTTAGCCATAGAACAGTATCCTAATATAAGTTTCGTTCCATCGCGAACTCAATGTGAAATAGAAGAAAGCTTGTGCCAGGTACAGTTCTGTAGATATTCTTAATTCAAATCCGAACGAAAATTCGGCGATAAACAGAATAAAATTTTTTTTATTTAAGTATATTTCTCTTTATATATATATATATATATATACACACAAAGAAAGTATCAAACTTTTATCCTTAACGGTGACAGTATGGGAAAACAGTTAAACCTTGAATTCCATAAGACATTGCGTAAATTAACCCTTTATTATCCTTATAAACTTTTTTTTAATAGACTTTTAAACACACATTGAAGTACAATGTTAATAACATTTTTGTCTTACATCATATAACAGCTTGATCGCTGAATGACTGGGGAAAACTTGTTTTATAGGGAATTTTAAAGTATATAACTAAGTTATCTTCAGTGATGTGAAATGGCTAATAAATTTGGAATGGTAAAATTATCTGATAAAAACACGTTCGTATTCTTTTGTATGTGGTATTCCGATTATCAGTAAAATAAAATACATACCAAATGAAAGGATATTGCTTAACCAATTGTTAAAATAACATGAACGTATAAGCCAATAAATAAGCAAGTCTATCAAAATATATATGAATCATGAAATTCATCTAGGTTTAGATGTAAAATCATGCTTTTTAGAATGAAGTAACCCAAATCTATCCCAGCCATTGATGAAAAATCAAAGTGCAATATTTCAATTATTTTCTTAATTACATACTAAGTTTAATATTTATTGCTTTCATGATTGTTTAATTTAAAAAAACCTTTGGAAATTATATAATTTAATATTTTTTTCCATGTTATTTTTTTCAGATGAGTATTATTATAATACTCATCTGAGTCACATGACATAAGTTCATGAAGTATGGTAATTAAATACTTCAATTATTTTTTTAGAACACTATTAAAAAATAACAAAAAATTTTATTTTTAATTGAATTTTAACAATTTTAAAACAATTAAAACTGAACACATCAGAAATAAATTCTGTATGAATATTTAATTTGGACTATTATTAATGATAACTACATTTTTCAAGTTGTGAGATATCTTTAAAAGAAAATAGTTTTGACTTTTTGTGCAAGAATACCCAAAATGTTTTTTTTTTTTTTTTTTTTTTTATATATATATATATATATATATATATATATAAAGAAAGAAAATTTTTCATTGAAAAGAAAGCGCTTCTTAATACTTTAAGATAGTTACATTGAACTTTTGGTTTTCTGAATAAATGTACTGTACTAGCTTTTAATTTAATATCAAAATAGCATGCAACGATGATAAATTGTAATTGATTTTCCCTTAAGTTCTTAATTTCTGAATTAATTACGAGTTTAAAGGTGACAGACCATTTGAGGTAATTATTCTGAGGCTTTAATTTTATTCAATTTAAAGGTTTATTAGAACTTTTAAGTGAAAGAAACAGTTTTATCTTAAGGGTATTTTACATAGCACATATGATAAAACTACTTTAAACTTTTTACCCAGAAAAAATCCTGAATTAAGGAGGATTGGCTGGTACCCCCTACTCATTTTTGGCTCAAGGGTAAATCATCTAACACACTCATGTGACAGACCCATGTATCAGAGTAAACTAGGTCTATCTCTAACAAAGTCATGTGACAGAAAAACTTGACCTTACCACAGGCCTCCTAAAATGTTTTACATTTTCATAGGATGAGAAATAATACCTTTCGTTGCTCAAAATGTCACTAACACCAAGCCTCAGCTAAACCATTTTAGAATATAAGAGTCTCTTTAGGGAAGAAATTTATTTACTGATTTTTTAAGAATCAGCAGATTCATGGATCAAATTTCATATAATTGCATCATGGCCAAGAAACAACACAGCCTAATTGATTAATATCAAACATTAATCAAATTATTTATACATCCCTCTAATTTTATTTTCAAATATAACTTGAAAATGCATAGCATAAATTTTTTAAAAAAGTATACAAATAAATATATTGTAGATAAAAATTATTTTATCAACACAATATATTTAATATTCCTATTAATGAAACATTTTATGCAAATTGGGGTAGTATTTTGTAATTTCTTTTAATAAGTTGCATCCAAATACCTTCTATGTAACATCTATGACTGGAACTATTCAATTATATAATTGATTACCAATACAGTGCCTATATAAAAAATATTGACAGCATAAACTACCAAAAAGAAAGAAACTTGAGTAAATATTTCAACTCTGTCAAGTTATAAAAATATTCATATATCATACAAAATTGGGAACATAGCTTTAATATTTTTCTGTATCACTAACTTTGCATTGTATATAGCAAATTTAAAAGAAATCCAGTCATCTACTAATGTTAAATTTGTTGAGGAAACAATGCATGTAAAAATTTTCATTTTAACTCTTCAGATTTAATATTTGAGTTCTAAAAGTATTTAAAAATAAAAAGAGACAAAATTTTAAAAATACAAAGCAAATTTAATAACAACATAAGCATAAACAGACATCAAAGATATTTTAACAATATAAGTCAATATCCAAAAATATATAATTGTCACAGATTCTGTACATTAGGAATAAAAGCAAAAAGCAAACAAGTCAGTTATAAAAATTTCTAAGAATTATATATACACAGATGTGTGTTAAAATAATTATTCCAATTTTCATCAAATCTGAAAGTTATATCAAAATTTAAAAAAATAAAATATCAAGTTTGCTTTTAAAAAATAGAAATATTTTAAGTTAATGAATATAAACTTGATGATTAATTTTTTAAAGTTTAAATTCAACAATTTAGTCAAATACCTATTTCAAACGCCATGAATATGTTGCAATGTAGCATATTCTTAAACAAGGAAGTATTTTGATAGTTTTAAAGCAATAAAGGAAAAGTATAATCATAATTTTAAAACTGGAATTATGATATTACTTTAACAAAAAGATTCATAATAATAAACTTTATAATATTTCCATCTGTTATTTAAAATAATATCTCTGTACAACACTGTTATTAAATTTTCCTGTATACATAGGATTATAGTTGTAAATCAATGCATCATTTTCTTCCGCAACACTTGGAAAATGATTCATATTCTTCCTGGCTGTAAAAAAAGTTTTAGTTATAATTAAAAAAAGACTAAATATGAGAATTTTAAAATATAATTACATTTTTTATTTAAAATTGAGCAAATATTTTCAAGCAAAACATATAATTTTAAAAATATTCATACAATTATCTCTTACTTGGGAGTAAGCATAAAAGAATGTAAAGAAAATAAATATCTATAAAAGAGAGTCCATAGTAGAAAAGTCTGGAAACTTTCAGGAATTGAACAGCATTAAAATCTAGAACTAACCTGAATTAACCAAACTATAGAATAAAAATAGAAAATTAATAATATATTAAATAGAAAATTTTGTAAATTTTTACTTACAAAATTTTAGAAAGATCATCTCACATCATTAAATAAATTATTTATCACATCAGTAAATCGTTTTCATAAATGAAAATTTTAAAATGATCCTTTTTCTAATTCCTTATTTCATGTATTACACTCTTAAATAATATGTAAGCATTAAAACAAAAAATAACTAATTAAATCTATTAATCACCCGTAGAAAAATCTAAAATTATACTTATTATCTTTTTGGTTTACATTTACCTTTGAAAGAACTTACTTGTAAGAAATGTAAAATATCTTTTGAAATGATACTCATTATTACAAAATTTCTAAACGAAAATACATTGTACATTTTCCAACAGCTAAGGTCAGGAATTTTAAAAACCAGCATATAGTATATGAAAATGGAAATGCATAAGTAAATATATATATATTATAGTGAATTTTCCCTAAAGAATTTTTTTAATTAATTTAATTGAAAAATAAATTCAAGAAAAAATTTCAGTTCTAATTTGCCTAGAGAAAATATGTGTTTTTAAAAGTGTAATTCCCTAAGCCAAATAAAAGTTCATACATTTATTTCATTTCGAACAGCAATTTGACGAACACAACTATTTTATTTTCACCAGGCAAATCAAATCATTTTTTTTTACCATGACATGAAAAATAATCCACTCATTTTATCAAAAAGCTCCATATTTTATAGCATTTTAGAAAACTTTTAATTTATTTATACTAGCATGGGACTTGTATATAATACTAGGGTTTTCCTGTATGGACTATTATTATTGCTTAATGTAACATTTTACATTGAATATTTGGTAAACTGATAAGATTAATTTCAATGAAGAAAAATTTTCAAGGATCTTAAGAATTCCACATACTTTCGAATATGTTCTCATTTGAATATATTGATTTAATATGGTGCATGTGTGTTTGAAACAATTATTTTCTCCGATCATTGAAAGTAGAAATATGGCACAAATGGTGTCCATGATTCAATCCTACTAACTATGAACAAATAAATATAAATGAGATGCAGAACTACATAATTTAATTGGTTATGATTATTAAACCAAACAATTTTTAATGTTGAATTGTAGTATTCAAATGAAATTAAAATCTGAACTAGAATTCACGATTTTTTATCATAACAGCAAAAAAGATATCAACTGAGATTTTTTTAATCAATCTCTTTTGTAATCCAGCCATAAATTGCAAATATTTCCAGTATAAATAACATTTTACTTTCATAAAATTTAATAGGAACTAATACTTATCAAACTATATTCATTATTGTTTGCAAAATGTGAACAAACATGAAATGGAAAATTTTCAATTTTTAGTTTAAAACAAATCAGATTTATCAAAAATTATTCTATAAATAAATTTGTATTATTAATAGTGACAAAATATTTACCATTTTTATTTGTTTTAGTCTGAACCAGAGTTCTGAAAGGTTTTTGAATTCTGTAAGTATTTTCTGAACAAGCTTCATACAGATTTCTAAGAACCAAATTTCAAGAGTTTTAAGGAGTTTTCTAGGAGTCAGATCAAAAATTTGATGGGGGTATCAACATTCATGTTAAATAATTTTTCATTCTATTTTAAAAAAAAAGTCGAAACAAAATATGCTAATAATTATGTATACACAACATTTTTCAATTATATTTGTAAATAATAGAAATAAATTATTGCAAAAATTAATGAGAATATTTTTATTTAAGTTAGAATTACACTTAATGATTACTTTAAAAGCCTTCAATGAATTTACAGCAATAACAGAATTTTTTTTTAAATAATCAATGTTCTTTTCATTGCTGAATTCTATATTGTGTACAGTAATGAATAATTTTAGAGTTTTTAAGCATTTTCATTAGATTTTTATCTATTAATTTATTGAGTACTTTAAGATGTTTATAAGAATCTCTTTTCAAGTAAATATACTTATTCAAAACAAAATAAATACAAATATCAGATAAAGTTTCCAAGAAGACTTTTTCTCTAATTATTATTTAATAAAAACAATTCTAAAGTTTCCTTCTGTTTACTTTAAAATGATGCAATTTCACATCCATATTCCAGACTTTTCTATTTCTTGAAGCATACATAGACTCTCCCATTTCTAGTTGATTTATACATGCAAAATTTTTCTATTAAAAAAATGCTAACTTTTTTAAAAAACTTTTGTTGTTAAAGCACTGAGTAATAACTTGTCTCTTTAAAGCATCACATCAACATGCGTTTGATTTTCCAATTAATGTTAGTTTACCTTCCTTAGCAAGTCTTACTGCAGATTTTTCAAGTTCATATGTGTCATTTTCCAAACCCTTCATTTTGATTTTCAGCTCTTTATTTTTTTTCAAGAAATACTTTTTGCTTTCCTTCTGTTATTGGATGTTTTTTTCTATATTCATCTAAGTTTAATGTATACTGTTGGCTGGAATGAACAGTAAAACTAAGTAGTCTGCTAATTATTGTATTGTTGACACCTCCTATGTTTTGAACGTAATCATCAATGATGCACTTAGCCACACAATTGTTTGATTATTTAAATATTCTACCATCAAAGTTTTGTTCATAAAAAACCATATTCAACAAATGTGGTTTTTTATGAATGAGAAAATAGTAAAAGAGCTAATCAACTGCTTCCCATAAGAGACAATAATTTTGTCTACTTGAGATTAAAATAAAGCAAAATATCTATTCTATCTTTAATAGGATCCAATTTTTCAATGATACAATCTTAAAATCTTACAAATGTTTTTAATGATTTAAAATCAACTAAAATATTAAAAATTCTCTTTTTTTCTGAATATGTGAGTACAAATCTTTGTATGGCTTTTCCTGAGCCAATTGGTCATAGAAAAAACACAATCCACCAAGTATATTAAATAATTTAACTTTTATTTCAATGATATACAAATCCATTCCTTTTCCTGAAATTATACACAATTTTCACTAAGCCAGATATTGAAAGTATATTTTAACTATAAAATTTTATATTTAAAAATTAATATTCAGCAAATTTTATACAACATAAAAGACAGAAATCAATAGAAGAAAATCCATTAAAATCGCCTCACAGATTGCACCTCATGACGATTTTATTAGTGATTACTCTTTATTTCACTTCACACACAAATTTAAATACATCTGGTGCTGACTAAATTGAATCATTATGAAGTTATTGTGGCTGAACTAGATCTTTATTTTAGTTCACGATCTTCAGTATCTGACATGTTCGATTATAAATAAAAAATTTATATAACACACTGTACTGAAAAAGGATGCAAAAAAATAAAAAGTTATGAACTGTTCAAAAAAATATAAAAAAATAATAACTGCAACGTTTGGAACAAACAACAGCTTCCCCAACTCCAAGAAATATTCCTCTGTCCAAATTGCCCTTTCTTCACAGAAACATGGAAGTCCATCATAAACAAAGTCACATATATTCCATAGCATTCCAAAGCCATGGGTTTAGCTTTACTAATAGCAGCACACTGCAGAGAAACATACATCGGAAAGACGTACATATATATATGACTATGGCAGCCAAGGAGTTAAGAGCTAATATTCAATTTGGTTTTTGAATAATTTCATCAAAAATTTTAAAATCACAAATTTAAAAAAAATTTTCTAACAAAAATAAATGCATCAAGCTAGTTAAAAATTTAATTAATTCACAATTTTCAAAGAATTAAGTCAAAATTCCAGGAGTTTCAAGGAGTTTCCAGTAGTATACAAATCATGTCTGAATTCATTTTGAAAAAAAAATAAATAAATAAAAAACTTACACATAGCTCTAAAATTAAAAAATTTAAAAATTAACAAATGCAACATAAACAAAAAAAAATAATTTTACATTTAAAAAATAAAAAGATAAAATTCAGAATATATTTAAAATGAAAAGTATTCTTAAAATATGGTATGAACACATAGTTTCTAATAAAATGCACCTCCAATAAAATAAATATAAGAACAAGTACTAAATTTTATATCATTAAGTAATTCTAATAGAGAAAAATTTAGTTATGAGAAAGTAGATTATCGAAATCACATAAGAAAATACAGAACATAATATTTTAAAGATGTATTGTTACCAAATATAAATTAATATTCAAATTTGATTGCAAATAATGAGTTATATTACATGTAATAAATAACAACACAATAATTAAAAAAGTTTTAATATTTCAATTAGATTAATTTGTAGGAAGCCCCTGAAGAAATTTTTGTCAAAAATCTTTATAAAAAACATCAATACATTTTCGGTCAAAGATATAAATAGAGATATCTTTATCTGAAAAGTGTTAATATTAAAAATAAAATTTAAGAATATTTCTCAAACTTCCTAGAAAATCCAAAATCTTTTTCAAAAAAAATTTACATGTTAACAATATTACTAAGCAATCATTTTTTTATTAATCTTTAAACAGCATTTTATTAATAAAAAATTCAATAATATTTCAAATTTAAGGCACAAAATTGATTAATGCAAAGATAGAAAATTGAAATAAAAAATTAAATTTACAAAACAAATATATTACATCTGGACATAATATCAAACAGAAACTGGATTACCACAGCTGCCCAAGGAGCTTCAGTACAATGCTTCAATTTACCAACAACAGTCATTAATTTATGGTGAAAAACTGGTCAATTGGCAATAACTGACCAGGTTTTTAATGATGAGAGATCTGAAGAATGTTGGCAAGAACAACAACCAAACATCGGCATCAAGAAAATCCTTATAACACTGGTGATAAACTGTTATGCATTATCACATTGAAACATAGCATTTTGCAGGATTTAAACTAAGGGTGAGCCACAAGAACAGAAAAGTTATGGACATTGTTTAAAATGCAAACAAATGATAATTAAGACATGCATAATGGTACTCCAAATCATAACTCCAAGTGATGGACCAACATGTCAAATGGACACTGGTAATTTACCTCCTATATCATTTGAAACATGAATGCAACAATCCTGATGTTTTAAACAAAACATGAATTCATCCAGAAACACAATAACAAGCCATTTCTTTTGTTTAGATTCAGCATTGATTACATTATTGAAGTGCTGCTATCTATGATATACCCTCAAGGTTAGACGAAGTTGTACTTATTGAGCTAACAGTCCATGTCATTGCAATCATTGTGGAGATATTTGTCTGGCAATTGATTCTATTTTTAACTTAACTGCACAATCTAATGAAACTATGCTTGTAATATACGTTTATTTTTGGCAGTTTGAGAAAACTAAGCTGTTAATATCCAGCACAACATTCTGTATGACCAGCTTTAACCAATAAACTTCATATTTCGCAGAGTCATGAGATCTCAATCAAGATAAAAAAAAAAGGGGGTGATATTGTGGTAAAAAAAAAACATGCAATGGCAGCAAAACTACTATGCAACTTCTATCAAAGTGAGAAATGTGATAGTAAATATTTCTCTTCTTGTACATGAGACATAACAGCTTTTGTATCCCAACAATTTTAGCAGATATGTGTATTAGAAATAGGTTGGCCAATTTTTTCTTTTAAATGTATTGTAGATATTGCTACCTCAAGTACTTTTCATGAAAACATTGAAAAGCTAATTATTCCTGCTTTATGTATACAGTTTGTTACCTCCTTCTTTGTTACCTTAACTGTGGCAATTTTAATGGCCAGAAGTATATACATAATTTTCAAGTAACTTACCTTCATCCACAAAGAAGTTTCCAAAATATTGGGATACTTTAACAGCTTCTGAACTGTGTGGTATATTTTTGTGAGATTTTGAAATCACCCATTCAAAAGCTATTTTCTCGGGATGAAATGAAACTCCATAAAATGGGTACTTGTAAGCTAAGTAATAAAATAAGAAAATAATTCAGTTGTAATAATTACCTGAATATTTGAATACACACACACACACATATATATATATATATTGGTGAGCAAATTTTAAGCTAGAAAGTAAATTTCAAGTAAACGACAACGAAATTGGAGGAAAGGGGTTCCTGCGATCAGTGCAATGAACATGCAATTCAATAAAAAGTCATATATATGTAAATATAGCTAGCAAACAATACTCAAAACACATGTAGTTGGTGCACATAGCTCTGAACAGTTAAAGACAACTATAAAAGGAATCTGAACCATTAAAAACAACCATATAAAGATAAACTGCTAGGACAACAATAAAAGGAAGGATGGAGGCACATCACATGCTTGGAAAGTATTGAAAACAATAGGTACAGCTATTAAAAAGGCTGGAGACAACTGCCCAAGAAAAACAATTGCAGTGGATGGTGATTTCCCTCATCCTGCAGGAAAAAAAGAGTCCAAACTCATTCAGCAAATACTAATGTTCAGCAACATTTGGACTGAACTCCAAGTTTTTGCAGAAGTTCTGTAACTGGGGGTATTATTGAAAGAAGGTGATCCTTCACTATGTGCATTTGTTCCAAAGTACCACTGGAGCAGACATTTTTTAGGGATAATAATGCATGGCCAATCCAGATTCCTGCTGTTCAGAATCTGCAGGAAAGAAAAAATATCACTTAAGTAGACTATACAACATATTCTTCAGATTTAAATTCCTCAGAACATGATGGGATAGTTTGGAGAGATACCTTACAATACAATTACATCCTCCAGAGACCCACCCAACAATTAAAACAGATTCTGTTTGAAGACTGGACTCTCTTACCTCAAGAACTGTTGGACAACCTCGTGCTGAGTATAGACAGATGGTGTGAGGTAACCATTACAGTAAGGGGAGGGAATATTTCTTAAGGGAAATCTACTTGTTCTTCCCCTTAAATAGGCAATCATGTGTAACAATATTATGAGTTCAATAAGATCTTTTTTATTTTATTCCATACAGTATGCACTGTATTCATTTTTGAATCGTCTATAATTTTCTTCGTCGCTTAAACAACAAATGCTATTCTCCTATTTATGAATTTCAGATCTCTCAGATGATACCTCATGGTGTTGTGGCAAAAAACGATTTGCTTAAGTTTTGCACACCAGTGTGTGTATGTATATATTAATAGTTACACAATCGATTTATCTTATGAAATTGATGCAATCATATTTAAAACACAACATTAATCATTGTCATTTCCTTAAAGCCTTGAGTAACTTAATACTTAGGTAAACTTAAATGCCATAAAGATTTTTAATTAATGATTTGGGGAAAGTAAATGCTTTAAGAAACAATATGAGCGTATTATAATAATAAAATGAAAAGTATTTATATAGTGAAAAGAAAAAATTTCCATTAAAGTTTTTTTTTTTTTTTTTTTTTTTTACAAGTAAGAATTTAAGGTTTAATAGAGAAAATCTATAAAGGAGATATTCACATTTAAAAAAGTTAAAATATTTACAGGAGAAGTTTATTTTTTTCAAATTATGATCGATTTTATTTGAAATCTTAAATTTTGAGAATAAGAAAAAGTAATTACTGATTTTTTTTATGAAAGAGAGTTTATTGGTATATTACATAAAATAAGTGACTTTTTACAATCAAAACATAATACTATTTATTCTACAAAGTATCAAATGCTTAAAAATATAACATAATAAACCAAGAGATAACACAAAAATTTACAAATAGAAATTCTTACTGAAATACCATTACAGATAGAAACTTTCAAAATAATGCACATTATTTCATTGAAAATCTCTTAATGACTGGAATTATATTTTTATGATAAATTGCTAAAGATAGCATTCATTATATTAATAAAAATTCCTTCCAAATGAAATAAATAATGAATATCACAATCACCTAACAATATTTTTTTTCATTAAGCTATACACAAGTATATTGAGAAAACTGAAGCCATGATATGACCTGATTGGAAACGGCGTCATTTTCATAGGCAAAAAATATTAGATACTACACATAACCAGATGAATTACTGTTCAATTCACTAACAACAGTTGGGGCACATAAAATATGTTGTGGCTACAATGTCGTTCAAATAAAACATTATATCCAAGATAACAGATAATGCCAGGATGTTTCCTTGGTCATTGTTTCAAATTATGAAGATCTCCTTCTGATCTTCTATTTTAGGATCAGAAATAGAAGATCAGTCCCACAATATGCAATGAACAGAAGCTGTTCCATTCTTTTCAGCCATGAATATTAAAATCATATTTAACTGATCTAGTTCAATTACTAAACAGTGAAAAAAAAACTACATAAAGACTTAAAAAATTTAATGATTAAAGAATCAAGCCTTAATTCAAAATCCCAAGGTATTTGCTAGCTGTTATTACATTATGCAATTTAATGTTATCAGTCCTTTTGATTTGGATAATAAAGGTGTTCACTTGAGGTCCTAAAAGTACAGATTACTTAATAATTAAAAGCTAAGAAGCTAATTTTTATAAGAATATATATATATATATATACATTCTTTACAAGCTTTTAAACAAAAATGAAACATTCAATTTTTTCCAATGCAGCTAATTGTAGCACCACATATAAGTTCAACTGATTTACAAATCTCTCTTGCTAATTTGAATAGCTTTAACAGAATGAGTGAATAGGTTATTAAACAATGATTTATTTACATAGAGTATGTGTGTGTACCTGCATACTTTCTCAGAGTAGGTTGTACCAGATGGGTAAAAGCTGCTGCATAGGAGTCTTAATTTAGAAACAAGGTCCAAGCAACAGACCCCCTAATACTTGACAAATCAACTCTAGAGGTATTATTTCATTTGGAGAACACTGCAACCACAACCTTATTTACATGTGTCAGTCAGCCTTAGTAAATATAATGGATGTTTGGTTAAGTCAAGACTTAAACTCAGTACTTTCTGATAACGAGACACACCCCAACTAATCAACTTGTATATAGGCAATGGTGGCTTCTATAATAGGCCTTCTATAGAAATTCAAAAAATTGTACCAATTTTATTAACAAAATTAATTGAAATATTAATTTATTTTATGAATAAAAATGAATGTTAGCTTTATCATTCTGTATGCCACATATTTGAATAAGTTTGGTAAAATATATAATTTACAAGATATAAATAAAAAATATATTGAAAGGAAAATGGAAATATTGTAGGCATGTTTATTAAATAATTGTTTCTTATGAGAATATTAATTTAATTTCTCACACTGTAAGCTTTTGTATTGCATTTTAAAATGCATTTTGTATTTTTTATTAATACATTTAACTATACCTCTAAGAATATTCTAACATTAAAATTTTTCAAACACAAGTTTAGAATATCAAATGTTTTGTAAATTACAACATTAGAAATAAATATTCATGCCATTTTTTACTTACCTTCAATAACAGATACAAATGTTAGGTTTCGATAATCTTGATTCACAGCAAGGACTTTAAAATATTTATCTAAGCCTGAAACTGAGTAATTCTGAAAATAAATATTAAACTTATTAAATAATTTATTTTAACTCATTACTTTTATTAATGTGACTAGCAATACAAAAATATAGATTTATATTCTACTAATACCATTAATAATTGAGAACTAAATAAGTAAATTTCTGAATTTATGCAAAAAATTGGGAAAAAATTTGGAACAAAAATATACCATCCAGAAGTATTGTAAAACTTACATTAATTTTATTGAATTTTAGAGTTTTCACTAATTTTAAGCTTAAAGAATCAGCTCTGAATTTTAAAATACATAAAAGATAAGATAAATTTAACACATATATTGTAGATTGTTAAAATCGAAATAAATGATAAATAAAATTTTAAAGTATATAAAAGATAAGATAAATTGTACAATAGAAATAAATGCTGCAAAATGTTATTCTGCTAAATCCTCAATTATGCCTTCTATGCAAATCATTAAGAGTTTGTGCAGATTAGGAAAACTGCATCATGCAAATTAATTAGATTAAGAATTTTTTTTAAATATATCATAGCATTTTGTAGAAAATAAGCGATTAACTGGATTAACTGTTTTGATAACATTTTAATCATATAAAATATACAAAAAGTTATAACATTTAAAATAATTTAAAATAATGAGCAAAATATTTCAAAGATTATTGTTACTAAATTTTTGTTTTAAAATAACTCTATTATTATTATTTCATAAATTAATAAATAATATTCAATACACTTATATTTTTGTGGAACATTTTAGTAAAAACTTAACTTTCATTATGTGCATTAATTTCCAAATTTTTATGCATAATTTGTTTCATAAAAATTTAAGTTAAATGGAATTAATTTTTTTTTATATTTATGAATGTTAATTAAAAATAGCTAAAATTTATAAAAACGAAAATTTTATTTTATACTAAATTGCTGATACAAATTTCTTTTTTACTTTAACTTAAATTTAATATTAGAAAAAAATTCAAGATAGACACATAATATTTTTTAATGCTCTTAATCTTAATATAACTAAATCTTTAATTGAGTTTTAAAAAAGTAATTACTTTAAACAAAAATTCAATATGCTTAGCATTAAAAGTTTCCTTTTAAATGTTAATACTTATTTTAAACAAAATCTATATAAATTACCATATAACAAAACAATTTTTAAAAAAAGTTAATATTTTAAATATAACTCTTTTCCTAGAGTTTCATGTATAATTATACATTTATTCAATTTTTTACTACATATTTAAGTATTTATTTTAATTAATTCTGCACCATACAATCATACTTTTTAATATAAATATGTGTTTACATATATCTACTAAAGATTTATTTCCTAAAATCTTGATTTTTCATATTTACATAGGATATAATATGATTTAAATTGAAAAATGCAGTTGAGTCTTGTTACGGTTTAATTATTATAATCAATAAAAAATTTTATAAAATGAAGATTGCAAGTTTAGACATATTTCTACAAGTTAAAAAATGTTCATGTGTTTAAAGTAACTATGACATTCTGTATTAATTTGCTGTTTATAAGATCTTTGAACTGAGTAAAACTAAAACCTTTTATGGTTCCTCAAAAATGCTTCTAAATAATTGTAACTTTCTTTATATAAATGATCATTAAAATACATAAATGAATTTAATCTATTAAATATTTTTTCAGCAAAACATGAATCAAATGTACAAAATTTAACATTCACAAATCTTTTTAATACATATACAATTTTCAAATGCATTCTAGCTTAAAAAGAACATAGCCATAACTTAATTTGAAACAAGACATTATTCCAAATATGTTACCTGTGGTGTAAAACACCATTGGTGATAATGAATAACAACTTCTTTATTTCTCATGGTATTCTCCAATTTAGAATCAAGATCTTTAAACATTCTACTGTTTTTAAATCCTGGAAATATTATTTAAAACATTTAAATTTTTGTAATACACACAAGCTAATAAATATATGCAACAACTTTACAAAATATGATAACTAAATAAAAAAGAAATGCACAAAATAAAAGAATAAATATTTTAAAATTTAAATTGAAAGTGTAAAAAATATATCAAATTCAAATAAAGATTTTCCCTAACCATTTGTAAATTTTAGGCTTGAAGCCATGTCTTCTGCTGCACAAGACTTCATCCACAATCGTTTAGAAACTAATAAGTTCTGAAGCTCAAAACCAAGACAAGTACCCCAAAGTGGAAAGTAATTTCCAGCATCATTCATCTAAATTATTAAGAAATGTAAAAACTAAATGATTGATGAATACATAATGTTATCATTTCATCAACTATGTAACTTTTTATTTACTTTTTAAGGTAGTACATTACTTGAAATACAAAAGCAATGCAATAGGTGATTGAATTAAGATAAATGAAACTATTAATGTCAATAATCAATGAATAATCTACCAAATACATTATAGATATACATCACAAATTTTACTTGTTTATAAGAGATAATAACCACCTTAGTGACATAAATACGATTTAAATAAAAAAAATATATTGTAATGTATTTTGGGTAATTTTCATTTAAAGAATAAGTTAAATAAGACTCAGCTTGTAATAATAATAATTGAAACCCACTCATATAGCTTGTTTAAACAATTTAGTTTTTAAGACTGATTGTAACAATGCATATTTTGATAATTACATCTAATATAGTTCATTTTAAATTGAGTTTCTTTTACTTTGACCAAAATAAATACTTTAAAAAGTTGACTGAAGTTCAGTATAATATACAAAAAACCATACTAATTAATAAATGTTTGATTTTCATAAATGTAGTCAAACATTTTATAGATTAAAAATTTACTGTCATGATAAATATGGACAGTAACTTTATAGCTGATAAATAAGCAATAATTGTTTCACTTGTATGCAGAAAAATGAGAAATTTTTATGGCAAAAAAATTGCAATACTTGATAAAATTTTGGAACTTTATTTCCTTTAAAAAATTAATGTTTTATTTATTTTATAAAAAATGTTTTATAAACTCTTGCCTATATTTAAATACAAACTATTATACAAAGATTAATAGATATAGTGATGTTTGTAAGAATAGTCAAATATTTTCTATTAATTACAGTCGGAAATAGGAATTAATTATTAAAAGTTTAAAAATCATTTATCATATTAATTAGCATAGTTAGTTTCTTCAGAATTTTATATAATCTCATTAAATTAGAAATTTTTAATAGAAAGCATGGATTAATTTGCTTATACAATCTGTTCTGTATACAAAGGGGGGGGGACATTCTGTTTAAAGTAAACTTTGAATCATTACAAACATACAGCTTCAAGATGAGCATCAAATCCACAAACTGATGAACCCATAATCAGAGCATTAACTATTCAGCTGACAACTCATTATATATCGTCAATTGCAAAAGATAATAGAAATTTAAAATTTCCAATTTATTTGCTTTGTAAACAATTTTACAGAGAAAAAGAGCTAGAAGTGAAAATATAAGCCCCAAACTCATTAACAGACACAATTCACAAAGAAATCAATTATAGTAAAGAAGAACTCTATGTGATTTTATTTAAGACTTACTTAAATGGGTGAGATACTTTTTACTATATTAAAGGTTTCTACAAATTTTCTGTTACAATGGATACTTGCTAAACATTTATAATTTTTAATTATTCCATTATTTTGCTATACCAAAGTTAATCCTAACTGGACCTGAAAACTAAATAAACAGATAGTTTTCCAGAATATGCTAAAGATACTTTATATTTGCAAATGTAAAGGTGATCAACAATTTTGAGAATTAAAATATTTCTTTAAAAAGACAGTGAATTGTTGAAAATATCCAATGTTTTTTGCTTGATCAATTTTGATTAAATTTCAAATGAAAAGTATTATGGAGTATCACAATGTACAAAAAGTTTCAATAACTTCTGGTTATTCAGTTTTTATTCCTGTTGAATTAAATATGGTTAAAAAAAAAAAGGTTTAATAAATTTAGGATCAAAATAAAAGACCTATAATTAATTAAATGATAATTCTATTATTTTACTTTTAATTTGAAATGAACTAAACTTAATGAATCAATTTATAAGAAGTGTATTTTAATTATTCTCAATGACAATGAATATAAATTCATTAAAAGTTTAATTATATTATTTCATCTTTCTTTAATTTTCACAAATTAATCGATAACATTATTGAAGTTAGGAATAAACTGTTTAACACTAGTTTAAAAGAAAAATGTTTTGAAATAGTATTGGAAATAAATTCTATATTTTGGAACAATAATACAAATTTTAAGATAAGTCTTAGTGCTTTTTTTGTAAAAAATACAACCTTATGTTGCCCTTTAACCCCTTGACTGACGAATTAAATGGAATTTGATGCGACAAAAAAAAAATATTTAATTTCGCTTAATTGAACTACACCATCAATTTACACCATCATCCCCACTTTCATATAATGCATCCGGCTTACACATGTTACGGGGATTATTTATAATCTTTACTAAACTCAAATATTGGCTAGTATAACATTCACCGTGCGAGACTTCTGCTAAACTGAACTCTTACTTTCAGTGTGCTTTTTTAAATGAGAATCGTCGAACGAGTGAAGCAACTATGTAATCTAATTGTAACTTGCACGGCGTCCGCCGAAAGAAGCGCTTGACGAGTCTGACTCGTCAAAGTCTGTGATGGCCCAGGAAATCAATGACGAGTCAGACTCGTCAAAGTCAGTCAAGGGGTTAAGGATTTTTCCTTAAGTGGCAACATAAGGTTGTATTTTATACAAAAAAATTTATGGAACATAAGTCTCCCCCATCCTACCATTTTCAATTTATCAGGGTTTGTACATATTTTCAAGAATCAACCAGGAGATTTAAGAAATTTTTCAGGAGTCGTGTCAAAAATTTTCAAGAGGTAACAACATTTATATTAATAATTTTTTATTTATTTTAAAAATTGTTCAACAACTATGCACATATTTATATGCAACATTTTTTAATAATATTTGCAAATAATAGAAATAAATAATTACAAAAATTAATGAGAATATTTTTTATTTAAGTTAGAATTATATTTAATGATCACTTCAAAAGCTTTATATGAATTTACAGACTATAAGAAAAAAATTTTATTTTAGTAATCAATATTCTTAATATTACTGGATTATAATTTGTATAAAATAATGGGTAATTTTTAGAGTTTTTAAAAAACTTCAAAAAATTCTAATCTGTTAATTTATTGAGTATCTTCAGATGTGTATCAGCCACTTTTCAAATATAAATATACTTACTCAAAACAAATACAAGAATTTGATAAAATTTCCAGTATGACTTTTTATCTCAGTTATCATTTATTAAAAGCAGTTCTTATTTTCTCTTTTGTTAACTCTCAAATTATTTTACAACATTACAATTTCACATCCATATTTTAGGTTTTTTTTTAATCATTCAATAGATTTTCCCCTTTCTTTTTTATTTATATACACAAATAAATGAAATATATACTTTCCAGAGTCCCTAGTCATTGAAAAGACATTTTGCACTACGCATATTAAAGAATTTTGTTCAGCCTTTATTTCATCAATAAACAAATTCATATCCCAATTCACTGAAATTATATGCAATTTTCACCAAGGAAAATATATTCCAATTAAAATATTTTATATTTATATATTAATATTCAATAACTTATATATAATGTAAATAAAACAGAAAAAATAGAAAAAGAATAAACTAAAATTGCACATCTTATTGCACAACACAAAAATCTTGAATATAAGTAATTACTTCACTTCATAAACATAAATCTAAATAATACATCTGGTCCTGGCTAAATTGGGTAATCATGAAATTATTGTGGCTGAACTGGATCTTTATTTCAGTCAACAGTTATACAGACAGCGATCTAATATTGATCATGCAGCCATCTAGTGATAACATTAAAAGCTAATACTCAATGATATTTTTGGACACTTTTATTAAAAATATTACAAACAAAAAAAATTATTATATTTTCTAACAAAAAATACAGAAAGGTAAGTAAAAATTCCAGAAGTAATTCATGATTTTAAAGGAGTAAAATCAAAATTCCAGGAGTTGTATGAACCCCAACCAAATGTTTCATGCATTTTGCAGTAGTCTTAGCAACATTTTTGATATTTTGATAGACACAATATTAACAAAAAGCAAACAAAAAAAACACTTTAAAACAGGATATACAATTTTATATGATGTAGAAAATTTATCTCCTGCATTTTATCAATTAAAATGATGTGTATATAAAAAAGAACATTTGATAAAAAAAATTTATAAAACTATTAATTTCATAACATTAATTTTGCCAATATTATATAAAAAATAGTTTAGATAAAAGTTATAAATATAGTAATTAATAAATAATAAAACAAATGTTAAAATATATAAAGAAAAATTCAATTTGAAGAAACTAAATTTCAAAAGCAAAATAATTTTTAAAAATCTAGTAACATAAACTGTATCATGGTTAAGTAAAACATAATAAGTATATACTCTAGTAGCAATGTCAAAAATTATTTTTCCAGTTCTGCCATATCCATCACTTTGCAAAATATTTCCACCGCCAGGGAAAAGCACTCTATAAAATCAAAATTATAAAATGAACATATAATACAAAAAATATTGAGATCATTTGATCAAAAGTAAAGAAAAAATAAAACACTTTGAATAAAATGCAACTTATAGCTCCTTTCATAGATTTATTTGGTACTTTGTATCAATTGCTAATATTTTAAAATTAAAAATATTCAGATTTCATTTACATAAATAAATGATATTTCTTAATAAACTTAAAATAAATAATTAAAAATTACTAAGGCATTTCATAATTTAAAAAAAAAACTTCATTTTATTTATTTATACAGTATTTAAAAATAAACTACACACTATGTTAATAGAAATAAACTATAACTGATTATAAATAACATCTGTTATTTAATGAGGCAAAATAATTAAATTTGGAATGCAACAAAAAAAATAGAATACTTCAAATAAAATATATTAAAAACAATGAGCAAAATCATGTTATTTTTTATATTACAAGTTCATAGAGCAAAATTTTAAATTATTTAATAATTTTAAATTATTTTCAGTCAGAAATCTCTGTAGAAAAGCAATCTCTTTTTTGAATATTATATAGGTGTACTGATTATATAAAGTTTTTGAGTCTTTAAATTTCATGCTTGGCACAATGCAGTTTTTTATATTATGTAATCTTTGATATTGATCATTTTTCTAAATCTTGTAAAGTTAAATTTATTATTTTGTTAGAAGTTAATGTTAATTATACAGCAGAATACATTTTATAACAAATGACAAAAATTCAAGTAACTTGTTAAATATTTCTGAATTAGTGCCTGAATCAATTTTTGAAGGAATTAAAAATTTAAACACAGTTACAGAACACAGTATAATAGCAGAAACGGCAAGCTTTCCTTGTTTAATTGGTTCATAATTTAAGTAAATTGTCCAGCAAGAAAAACTATTAATAGCAGCATTTCTCTTTTTTAAGAATTAAAAATCGAATTTTATATAGCATCATACCAGGATTAAAAAAATCGAGCAAATTTCTGAAGATAAAAATAAATTTAAACATAGCAGATCTTCTGGGAGAAGCATTTATTCAATAATAAATACATTTGATGATTTTTCATCAAAAAAACAACTTTTCAAAAAGTTAATTTAAATTCATACACTTCAATTATTGGCTGTCTTGATTTTAATGTATGTTTATGATTTGGTAAACAGAAAGATAAGGTAGCAAATTCAGTTTTCAATTTTCATGGCATGTAAAAAACTAAAATCACTGATTAACAACACAATATTGCATCAACAATTCTAGAATTTTGTTAACTTTTTTAATTATAACATAACTTATTATTGATGAAAAAAAGAAAGAAATTATAAAAGCTTTGTTGCCCAGTGAAATCATGGAAAACTAATTAGAATATCAAAACACCAAATCATTTAACTTTAAAAAAAGTCACAATTTTGTTTTTTGAATTAAATTATCTTAGTTCTTCAAGAATAATGTAAAACTTAATAAGTAATAAGATCTAGTTAAAATAAAAGGCTTCATTATGTTTAAGTAATATAATCACACATAAGTAAAAAAAAAAACCCATTAAAATCAAGTTATACATAGCTGAATAGCATGAAACAGATGTTATGCATTTGTTTTCTGTAAGCACAAATAGATACTTGAATATATAACATTTTTCAATTTTCTAATACCAATGTGTATAAGGCATCCATTTACAGTAAACTTTTTGATAACAGAATAGCTAGGAATGAGACAAACCCATTATATTTTGACATTCATAATAATATATAGTAAATACAAACATTTAAATATATTTAAATTCCATTTGGACTTCTTATATTTAAAGAGACTTGAATATTTTAAAAATAATATACATTTACTTTACTCTTAAGTAGCCTAAATCGATTATTCATTATTTCCATTGCTAGAATTTAATTAAATTAAAAGTGAATGAAAATAAATTTTAAAATTAAAAAGTATATTTCCTTTAAAAAAAAATTCCTAAAGTTTTTTATTTTTTTTTAAAATAAAACAAACAAACTATATTATAGAAAATAAATAATTTTTCTTTTCCTTAAGGCTCTTTATATTTATATATATACACACACATACATACATACATACATACATACATACATAATTGCAAATCAATCATACTCAAAAAACTAAATACGAAGATTTACAATTACAGACTAACTTGACAATCTAAAATTTAACCACTTGAATATAAGACATTAAAATTCATCCAAAAATCATACATTGTACAACTTAACCATACAGATTGATAGATATAAAAACATAGGATGCGCATGCAATAAGTGGGTGCTTGAGAACTTTTAAGGTTTCCTCCAAATTAAAATATGAATAAAGTTTATTAATTAATGAAAAGTCGTTTTGAAAGATTAAACACTGTAAATAGCAATATCCTTATTTTAATCTGATGATTTCCAAGAAACTTTTGCAGCAATATAAATACCAGTATTTGATTGTGATTCATTCAAGTATGCTCTTTTCTTTTATTTATTAAAATATTTTGATATTTAGATGTTGTTTACACTATATAATTTGAAAAGTCAAATTTTAAATATCAAGGAAGAAGCATGTAACCTGGGAGTACTTTAATTTCTTTGATAAAGTACTTTAAGCAGAAGTAAGCTGCAATACACATGTAACATGAAGTACAATTAACATGGTATTTTTTATGCATGACATAAGAAAGAGACTGTAGATGAAGTTGTGATTTTAGAAAAGGAATTTATATCCAGTAAAATTCGCAAAATTACAGTTTAGTGGTGCCAACATTTGAATTCTGAATATGCAAAGATGAATGAAAACAAGTCTTTCCCATTTAAAAAGTGAACTTTTTTTGATCATAATAAATAAAATACATGATGAACACTAAAATAAGATGAAACATGGTTGGAATAAAAATTATGAAGCTTTCACCATTTTTGAAACAAAGGACATGGAAATCTTCATAATTTATAATACATAAGACTGACACAAAAGAAGATCTTCAATGATATTTATGTCTAATAAATAAAATTTTACATATGATAAATATTAAGAAGCTGATTGCTAAATATAAAAATCAAAGACTCAAAAACTTATGTAAGCAATATATATATATATATATATATATATATATATATATATATATATATATATATATATATATATATATATATATATATATAAATATATATCTTCAAAAAAGAGAATGCAGAAATTTCTATCAGTAAATAAATTACTATTTTAAAGATTTTTTCTAAGCAGCTGTAATATAAAATGAAGACATGATTACTCATTTTTTTTTAATGCAAGAAAATTATTTTGAAAATATATTCATATAATTTACACTCATTTTTGTTAAATTATTAAAATGTTTTAAGTAAATCACACACACTTACACATATATAGATATATATACATTTGTAAAATTACTAATAGAGTTGACATGGGTAAAAAAGAGATTGATTATAATACTTCAAAAAATTTAATGTGCTTTTAGAAAATAGTTTATGAAGTCTTCTTCAAGCATTAATTCCATGACTAAATACTTATGTGCTACTGAACTGCTCTTATAATATTTGCAGAATAACATTAATTTTTTTCTTGAATTCTTTTATGATTTCCTAATAGTTATGAAATATTTATACGAGATCATTATTTTAAGCTTATAAATTTTATTAGATAAGCTTAAAATAATAATTTTGATTAAAAAAAACTGACCATCCAAACATATTAATTACTTTATTTTTATGTAAAAAAATTACTTTTTTTTTATCAAATTCAACAAATATTGCAGTTAGATATATTCTCTCAACTGAAAATTTTGTGATATCAATTTCTATAGTCTTGTTAGAAGGTCTTGAATTAATTGTGATTATAAATGATACTTACAGAGTATTGTGCATCTTGCATCTAAAAGTGAAATATTACACTCTTAAATATTATTATCAAACATTCTTTTTTTTTTTTTTTAGTTTTAAGAGTCTTTTTATAAAAACGAAATTACGAAATTTCTTAACATTAAAATATGGAATTATATCTAAAATAAATCAGCTAAATCCTAAATAACGAAGAGGATTTAATCATAAAAAAGTTTATTTCATTTTTACCCATTTATTTTGTTCAACAAATCTTGGTAATAATTCACTGGTTTATGGATCCTGAAAATAGAATTGTTTAATTTAATATTTGGTAATTTTAAAATCTTCACATTGAAATCATAATAAGTAAACTTTATGACAGAAAAATTTACTAGAATTTAAGTAAATACTAAGAGTTGGAAAGTTAATACAAAGCAGTTTTTGACAAATTAAATCATAATTGAATACATAGTAAAAAAATTTCACATAAAATCTGAAGATTTGAAGTTAAAGATATGGAAAATTATTTCTGAAAATAATGTATATTAAATCTATAAAAAGTTAATCTTTAGAAATTTTCTTTACATAATTCAAGATATTTATGGCAGTAAATGCTTATTTTTACAAACCACAAATTTACTAAGACTTGTGTTTTAAGGAACTAGTGGCTAGTCCCTACCCTGACATTGAAGACACAATGATAATTTTAACTCCCATTTATGAACTAAAATCTTAAAAAAAACTCCTTTTTGCAAACTTTTCTGACAGATAGTTTCTACTCTATTTTTTTATGATCTGATATTTAATCAATTTTTTATTTGATTTGAAATATGAAATTCCACACACAAAGAACAGCCTCACAACTAATTTAAAAATCCAGATAAAAATTCTTTAAAAAGGAAACAGTACCAACAAAAGTGCTTTTTTTTAGAAAATATTGCAGTGAATCAAATTATCCTACATCGGAAAAAGCTTTTCTTGCTTGGCTAAAAGAGGGGTGAAATGAAATATTTAGAAAAATGATGGTAATGTCATTAAAAATAAATTCGAATTCTTTGCAATGAAGCTGAAGACAACTGGCTAGAGAAAATTTAGAACCTGACATGGTTTCAACTTTAAAAAATTGTATGGTGAAGTGCAATCAATAAAAGTAAATCTTTTTAAGTATAAACCTTATTTTGCATGTGTTTCTTATAATGCATTCTAATTTTTTCAACAGTATTTTATTTATAAAAAAAGTAGTTTGGTAAAAAAAATCTGGTCTTAATACTCTAATAAATTATTTTTCTTTCTCTTATGAGCTGTTTCACTGTTCCCTATGAGTTCATAAAAAAGAGCATCAACTGTACATGGAAAAATTGTTTGAAAGGATATGAGCAATATAAAAGTTTTTATTGTTCATATCCATACACACATATGTATATGTATATATAATAACACATTAAATTATTTTTAGGTTAATAATATTATTTAAGTTCATTATTTGATTAGCACACTTACATAAACTGATTCTATGAAAAAGTAGACATAATAAAGTCAATTTTATATCCAATACTTTAAAATAAGTAGAAACAGAGATCACAAAAGCATTGTCGTAACTACCTTATTTTACGGAGTTCAATTATTTATAATATATATAATTTAAGTATAATTTATATTCTAATTAAATATATAAATTTGAAAATTTAACTTATTAATGTTTAAAATGCTTTTGCATGATATTATAATAAATAAAAAATATAATTACCAAATAGGTACAACTCTTGCTCCAGCTGATTCAAGAAATTTGATGTAGGATGCATATATTTCACTGGTTGCATTGGGTGCAGATTTTGAAGAATATACCTCTTCGGTAACTACTCCTATAAAAAATTAAGTTGTTAAAACAGATGCACAGAAACATTTGAAGTTTCCTAAGTTTTAATATAATTTTACATCCATGCTATATTAAACAGCGAAAGAAACAATTGATACCTGAAATTATTTTTTGTTTACTATATACATATATATACTGACTATAAAGAAACAGCCAATATTAGCAAATAAAAAATGTTTCCTTAATAACTTGTAAAATCTACATTTATATATTGTTTATAAAAACAGTTTATCTAAGGAAATATTAAGAGGTGTTAAAGGGATATTGTTAATACTTGATGAATTTATGTATATCACTGACTGTAATTAAATAGGCTATGTTTCAAGTCAATCATTGAAATATGCCACATAATTAATAACAATATAAAAAATAGAATAATTACAATAAATCAAAGTAATAGAACACAGCTTAATTATGCAGTTAAAGGAGAACAACTTATATTTAAATACTAAAAATTTTCTCTTGTTTGAACATGTATCATAATAAAATAATCGTAGTGATTTTTAACTATCAATAATTTTATTATGTAATAAAAACATTTAAAACTAAGAAACTATACTGCTTTAATTACATTCCAATTATATACGAGCATATTATTGTATTTGAATTTGGTATATATCCAGATACTTGCATTCATATGCACTTTTTAAAAATAATTTCATAAAATTAATTATGACTACTAAAACTAAACTAAATTCTGTGGCACGAAAGCCCATGTGGGCTTACAGTTTCCATAACTGTTTTCATGACTGAGGGCCCTAGGGTACGAAACATATGTCCCAGTTAGGTGGTCAGCCTAACATGAGACTCCCAACGTTTAGTTCCCAAGCATGTTTGGTACTCAGTTTATTGACCCACTGAAGAGATGAAAGGCTGAGTCAACCTCACCCAGCCTAAGGTTCAAACCTCAAAACTGTGCCTTAGGAGCATGAAACGCTGCCACTAAACCACTGGGCTTCAATTAAGAGTACTGCCTTAAAATATTGATCTTATAATTGTGAGTTTGAAAACTGAGATATCAAAATATCCAATTCAAAGCAATTTTATCACTACAACACTGTAAAATATTTGAAAAATAATAATTTCTTTGTATAAAAATTGTTTTTTCATTATTGATAGAAGAAATTTTCTTTGAATGGAAGATGAATGAATACTTCAATGATTTTTAAATCTTTTCATTAGCATGTATAGAAAACATGGAACATGGTAATGAATATTTAAAAGAAAAGTATTCTTGTATTGTAGAATATTTTAGTTTGTTAAAATTTATAAGTGATGGAATTTAGATAAGTAACTATAACTATAAGTATTTTAACTGAAGTTAGCATCCTTAAAGGTTTTATAAATAATACAAATTGATGAGTATGAAAAAATTTAACAAACACTAGAAAAAAAATCATTGCTAAATATAAATAATGAAAACTGCAGGAAAAATTTAAGCATAATAAAATTAAAACTTACAGAAAATTGAGAACTATAACAAGTATTTGGGTTTATACCAAATTCAAATACAACAAAATGTCCCTATATAACTAAACACATGAGAAAAGTATAAATTATTGCAAATCTCCATTGTCACAGTGAATATAATTTTAATACTTGTAAACACTCTCTTAATTATACTAAAACCATTTTTTAAAACTTAAATTGTACAAATTTATAAATGATTTACTATACAAACGCATAGTTCTCTTAGTCTCGATACAATAACCTTTAATAATAACCATAACACTACCATATTTCTTCATTTATAAAGAAAACTGCACATGTTTAAAAAGAAAATATCTGCCCTCAGTACTTTCCAAAATCTCCTATTTTGATCTCCTTTTTGTAGAACCATTTTGCTCAAGTTTGGCTAAGATTTTTATAACTTTATCTATTGAACACTTTAGTCTGTATTCAAAATATGTATGAAAATTTTACTGTTCTAGAGATTAAGTATATCATACAAAAGAATATGGATTGAATATTAATTTTTCAGCACAGGTGCAGTATAATCCATGCACCCAAATTCTGAGATTGGCAATTTTTTGGCGGATATTCATTTGTATCTGGCAACCTGATTATTATTACATCATACAGATAAAGACCAATAAGAATTAAGATGAAAATTCAATTTTGACAACCCTAGTGTTTACGTCATTGCGTTTAAATTTAAACTATTTTTGTTCCATTTCAGCATTTTACTAGAAATTTTTGCGAGTTAACTTCGTAAGAATTTTTTAGTATGTTTTACAATTTGCTTGACATTTTGAATACTTAAATTCCAGGTTGTATTGGTCTTTTTCATTACTTTAAAAATTTTAATTGAATTTAAAGTTATTGTTTAAAATTGTGTCTACAAATTCTTTCTTTAGTTTATATATGGCATTTTTATAATTTATATTATTACTATGTAATTTGTATACACATTTTTAAAATTATTGTTTCTGTATTTAAATTTTTAAAGATATTGTATTTAACAGTTTAATTTGTACTTAATAATTTATATTTATTCCTTTCCTAATGTTGCTTTATTTTTCATTATTATTCGTGTTCGAATTCTTATAGAATTTTCGTTAGCATTTGTATTCCGATTTTCTGAAAACTGATATTTACTTTTTCAAAGTTCCCATATTTGCCTTATTCGCATTCATTTCCAAAATAATTTCGGAAACAAATACGAATAAGGAAAATATTTGTATTTTCTAATGTTTCACTTTCTGTTCTAATGTTTCATTATTTTTTAAATCTTATTATTTCAATAATATATATTCACACTCTTTATTTATCAGGTTTAAATTTAATATTTAGATATGTAGTTTCCCAAAAACGATTTTATTACGTCACAATTACGACATATTCGCGCAGCATTACGTCACAATGACGTCATCTTGGCAGCATTTCGTCATTTTTCTTTTATCGAGCAATAGCAAAATCGACTTTGAACCTTTCAGCAAATTTTTAAAATTTAGCTTTTGTAAAGAATAAAAATTACAAAAGAAAGTGCATTATATTAAATTAAATGTTATAAGTTCACAGACTGGGCTGAATAATACAAGACATGGTTAAAGATAGTAATTGATAACTGACACCATATTGATGTTGGTTGTCAATTAATCTTTACCCATAGCATGCTAAAACCTGTCATGAAAACCCAGTGAGGATGTCTAAAATAACCTTGATTCAGTAAAAAAATATATTTATTTGTAAAAGGAAGATATTTATGTTAAAATAACAGACTTTAACTTCAAACCTGTAGTTTGCAGCATGCATTTACATAATATTTGAAATATATGAATACATATTTAAAAATTAATCCTCAATAATAAGAAACATTTTTTAACATACATTAAACTCTTTTATCATTTGATACTAGTTGAAATTTCTAGTAATCAATTAAAGATCTTAATTCATTAGTATAATTTAAAAATTTTCAGGGCCAGAAATAAAAGTTCTGGCCCTATTTTACTCTCATGTTTTGTATCTTACAAAAAGATAATTCATTTTTTAAAGCTAACAAAGAAAAATTTGTTTAATATTTTTTTATATTTTAAGTTATTAACTTATACTACATTTTCTTTAAGTATAAGTTTTCTGCCTTTTAAAATAAGCAACTAATAAAACATGTTGTAATTTCATTATGAAAATATTTACAATAGTTTCATAAATTTAAAAAACTTCTCAGTTTCTTAATGCATTTTTAATATTTTTTAAAATATTAAATTTATTTTCTCTAAAATATCAAGTTTTTCTAGCAAAGGATTTTTATTTTTAATTTTTCACTTACTTATATCTTAATAAGCAAAATAATTTATTTTCTAAAGTAATTTTTCATAAAATAAATTTTAATATTTGGTATATTGTGGTAAGGCTTCTTTCAAAACATTGTAATTGATGATGGTTTAGTGCTTTTCTTGAATTTTATAAATCTTCACATAGTAAATACATGTCTATATTATAAGCTTTATCTATTTTATTTTAGAAATTCAATACGATTGCTAATTTGTAATAAAATATTATAAAAGGACTCAATTTATTTGAAGATAAAGATCAATTATAGTAAAATTGCAATTCTAATTCAAAGTAGCAATATAGATTAATTTCTTGTGAAAAATATTTTAGCTTTAAATAGATAGGATTCTTTAGAATTCTAAAACATTATTAATTTCTGATATATAAACATGTAAGCAAATCAGCTTTCACTTAATTTAAATGAGCGATAAAATAAAGAATTATGAAAATTGCAAAAGAATCCTGTTGCAAAATGTTATGCTATATTAGATTAAGTAAAACATTAATTTGACCCACAAAAAAATTTCATTTATTGCTTCAGTTTTTATCTTTATCGCCAGAATGTGCTCTTTATTCTGTTGTAAATCTTTAAGATATAGAGAAACATAAATTTTTAAAATAATCAGAATTTATTTAACTTAAAAATGGTTTCGGGTTAATCTGTGGTTTGGGTATCCCTATCTTGCCAAATGGGCGATAGACGCGCAAAGCGTGGTAACCCTGACTATTTTATTCTAAATGCACACCTTGTGGCAATTCTGTCTTTTTTATATATTTTGTTATACAATTATATGTGTATTTTCTGTTATACAATTCGTAAAAAAAGACCATTGTCTTTGTTTTCTTCACCATATCAATGGTGAAATTCATTAAAAATAAGGATATCGGTTTCGTCCCCATGGAAACGCCGATTTTGCGTAGTGTCCCTCCAAGCATTCAACACCGCGAGACAACAGGCAAAAACGCGCCAGTTGGCGAGTTTTTGAAAATGCGCTAAGCAGGGGACACAAAGCACATTTTCACCCCAAAAATGCATTCGAAACTGCTGCAAATATCCATGGCAGATTTTTAATAACTAAGAAAATTATATTAATTTTTAATTGAATGTGAAAAAATTAGGGCATTACTAAACATTCAAATAAACTTTTCACGGTAAATAATCAGCAAAAGAAATTAAATATTTTATGACAGAAGATACTTACCAATAACAGGTCTATCATTAAAAATTTGTACATTACTTGTACACAAAACCAATGGAATACAAAAGATAATCAACCACAGCATTTCGTAAATTTAATAAAAAAAATTTTAATCAAAAACGCATTAATAGTATAAATTAAATAAATGATTTCGAAAGTTGAGATAAATATTTATCTTTCATAAACATCCATCTTTATCAATTTAAATAACTTTATCAATAATATATTTTTATTTATGCACAAAATTGAAACTAATTAAACCCTGTTTGTTGTCAGTTTTCAGAGCTCCCTGGATCTGTGAATCCTCTACCCTCATTGAATTGTTAGTACTTGGTTCGTACCTGAATCTGATTGGCGTAAAATTAGTTAGAAATTTTAAGGGGCGGGGCTGCGATTATTTCAAAAAGTTTCTTTTAGAACTATTAAGAAATTTTGTTAATTAATTTATTATTTATAAGAAATATATGTAAATTAAATAAAACTAATAGAATAATAAAAGAATAAATTAAAAGAAATAAGAATATTTACATAAGAACAGATAAAGATATTTACTAGAACTTATAAACTCTACAATATTATTTACAATAGGATGTACAAAACTTGTCTGCATTCTAGTATATTTCTTTATCTTTCTTTATTATATATATATAGATAGATAGATATAGATATAAATATATGTAAATTTTTTATCTGTTTTTTTATATACGTGTATACATTTAACATGTATTCATATAGGTTTATTGCTTGAGGGAAGGTAGTTGTTTTGATTTTGTTTTAATATTCGAGCTTGTAACGAGCTAAAAGGCGATGACCAGTATAGCGCATGCGCCATAGATTCTGCCTCCCTCCTCCCTTCCGATTATATTGTTTTTATTTATTCTTTTGTTTGGAGTGTTCTCAGAGCAGTGGCGTAGCGACTACAATTGGCTCCCGGGTACGATACCGAATTCGGCACCCATCTCAAAAAACAGTAATATAATATATAGAATAAACATGTAATAAGAGTATAATGCTAATAGCAACAGCAAAGTATCTACTTTAAAATGATTTTAAATATAGATAATTTTAAAGGCTCAGGTTGTACTTTTAAATTTGTGAAGAAAATCTAGTAAAAAAATCTTTACTAGAATAGTATTTGGAAATGCATCAGTAGATATCAAACTAACATAAATTTAAGAATTAGTCAAAGATTGTGCTAGAAAATTATTTTTCTGAAACTCACTAAAATTAAACATGTGTTTCGAGGCAGAGTGCAAATTTGATAAGTCCAAATGTAAAAAATCTGGCATACTGTTACTCTAAGTGTTATAGCATTTTAATGTATGTAAATAAGTAAATTAAACCAAATATAAATAAATTATTTTTTAGATTATGGTTTTAATTTGTTTTGACATGGAAGTGTGTTTTTATAAATTCTAACAATCTAAATTGTTCTCTTATTCCAGATCTTTTAATTAAAAAAATATATAAGTTATCTATAAGAATAAGTGAATATTCAATTTAAAGAGTTCTGTATTGTGTTTAAATAAAAATTAATTATTTATTGAAATAACAATCTAGACTCAAATTTATTTTAAGTATTTTTGATCACATTTTGTGTTTTTGAATACATTTTAGTCTGATATATATATATATGTATATATATATATATATATATATATATATATATATATATATATATATATATATATATATATATATATATATATATATATATATATATATATATATATATATATATATATATAATCTAATACATTGGTCTTTTAATATCTAAATATCTACTGAAATGAACGTATAAAAAATCATAATTATTTAAATTCTTTAAACTGAGAGATATTGTAAGTTTTATTCTAAGTCATCATGAAAATTTCAAACTGTTGTGGATAAACTATTTTATATAGCTTAAAAATACTTATTCTTTGAAATTAAAATATCATTTTTCTGCTAAGTGATCAGAATTAATGACATTTCCCATCACGTGTTGGGGATTATACATATAATTACAGGATTATCCATATATTTCAATAATTTATCGCATTTACTGAGTTTACTGGGGATTTTGTATAATCAATTTTTATTATACTTAATTACAGGATTACTTAGTTTTACTGTAACACAATCTTATGATTTTACTCTGAGAAAATTTCTCTTTGAAAATGTTCAAATTATTTTTAGTATGTTTAATAAGACTTTCTTATGACTTTAAAATACATATCTTAATTAAAATAAGAGCTGATTCATTTTGAAAAAAGAACTTATTTTTATTCTGAAAATAAGTTCTTAATAAATTGAAAATAGTTTCTGTAAAGAATCCTTTTATAACATTCAAAAATATTACTACTCTGTAGCTTTTCGCAAAGCATAATAATTTTGCTTTACTTCCCTTGAAATGATTTCTAAACTAAACATGTTTTCATTATATAAACTGAGATACATAGTTAGTTAAAGATTAATTATCAAGAAGCATATAAAAAAAACTATTAATACATTTGATTTTTTAACTTTTCAAAAAAGAATTTTCAACGTAATATATTAATATAAAAGCTCTACAAAATAACAAATAAAATAAAAATTATTTTCAAAAATCTTAAAATTTTAAATATTTTTATTTCAAATAAATAATTTTAAATGAGCAATTTGATTTTAAATTTCAGAACTATGCATGTTTGTTAATAAATATTTGTAAAATTCTGCTAAATAAGCAAAATGTAAAGAATAAGTTGTAGACTGATAATAAAATTTTCTCAAAAATTAACATTTCCAACGAAGTTCTTAACGAAATAACATTAAAGACGAAAATATGTGTGTGAAATGATGATATTCTAACAGGGTAAATAGTTAAACTAAAAGTGAATTATGAATTTTCCTAGTATTTGGAGTTAATTAATTTTCTATCTCCAGCGTTGTATGGTATTTCAATTCTAGGAACAAAATTCTCTTGATTGAATATTGCAGTGCTATCTTGAAAAAAAATTATCTTCTGTTGGAGGTCAATCTATAGCTGAATATAAACATTTTCGGACAAGAGGACTGCTAATGAGAAATACATTTCAATGCGAATTTTTTCACGAGTTTAACGCTATAGTAGAATAACAGATTACAAGATTGATTACAACAAAGCTTTTAGAGCTTTTCTTTTCTCTGGGGCGATGTACAAAAATTTTTCCAAAAAGTTTTAAGTCTCAATAACATCTTTCAGTTACATTTTATAACCCTTATTTTTCTGATACATTTAATGATTTTTAGTATAAGTAAAATGGATATAAAAATCAATATCTGCAAGTAATTTGATTCTTTTAACATTTTTAGTTTTTTATCCTTGTAGGGTCCTTTCTTTGTTAAATAAGGAAGGGACTCAAGTGAAATTAATTTAATCAGCAAGTTAAAAAATTAAAAATCAAAATCATTAGAAATTTTTCTGTAACATTAATTTTTTATAATAAGTAGTATTCTTTAAAATGAAATTTTCTACAGATTCACTATATCGAACGTATATATTATAATATATTTAAATACTTATTATATTTTTCAAGGATTTTATTGAACACAGCCATCCTAGTTTAAGGAACTTATTATTTAGGAACTTCGCAAAAGACTAAGATGTGAGATATATTTTATTTACTTGACAAAATTCTTAGTACTATAATTCCATTATCGTTGTCTATTGGAAATTTCAGTGATTAGAATATGGCGTAATTTATTTATTTATAATAATAATTGAAATATTATAAAAGTAAATTAATAAGAATTGAGAAATGAAATACTTTACACACATCCATTCATTTTATTAGAAATGAAATTTTTTGTTGGTTTTATACCTTTCTTATTGATTATTAAAAAATGCAAATTTTAAGAACCTTTAAAGAAAAATTTTCACTTGTGTTTTAATTATAATTTGACAAGTTTTTATATTTAAGTTTTATAAAATTTCCTTTTTAGAGAGTGATTGTTTAATTTTATTTTAATCAAAATGAGATTGAAACTTCATATTTTTTATTTATAAGAGAAAATATTGTTTATTAAATAAAATGTTTTATAAAAACTATAAAAATGAATATCATGTCAAATAATATTTTAGAACATCAAAATTTCTACAAAATGTTTTTCAGTTCCTAAATAATAAATAACATCATGCAAGTTGCTAATGATGTATTTGACAGTCGATGCAATATTCATTAGTTTTCTTTTCTTTTATTATTTTTTTTATTTATTTATTTATTTTTATGGAAAAGATTTATTTGTGCTTAATCAATGTTACAATTTTTCATAGGCCTGCAACTTGATTGAGACATCTTGCAAGAAATTAAAATTTTAAACAACATGGTAAATCTTGTTGCATTCACAAAATCAAATCAGTTACAGATTGGATCATGAGCTTACCTTTTAGGAATCTCTCTAAATTACTGATTCGTAAATCAAAAGATATAATGAGTAGTATTCACAACACATATTATTCAGTAAATAAGTTTAAACTAAAAACATCTCAAATGCATGAAAAGGAAACTAATCAATATAATTTATATTTCAGGATTTTTATCAGAAAAAAAATTTAACAAATTTCCATCATTACATGTACAAGATTTACTACACAAAACAATGATAAAGCACCACAAATTTTGAGCAAAGTATAAAAAACTGTAAGAAAAGATAATGGAAAACACAATGCTAAACACAACACAAAAAACATATTTTTAATGCAAACTTGTTAATATGGAAATATAAAAATAGAAACATTTTCCATTTATGGCTAGCTCTTCAATAAGAGACAATAATTATTAAATTTAAAATATATTTTTCCGAATAAAATTCATATTTCAATTAAAAAGATATAAAATTTTTCTGAAAAAAATTTCATAACTACTATTTGGTGCCTCTCTCAAAGCAGCGCCCGGGACACGATAAACCCCCTTGCCCCCCTTTCACTACGCATTTGTCTCAGAGAGACAACGTACTGTAGATGCGCTTGTGAAGGTGTCCGACAAAAACATTGTCATTGCTTAGAGATTGCTATTTTGCTTAGAGACGGCAGTAGATTAATAGCTTGAGGAAAGGTAATTGTCTTGTTTTGGTTTTAATATTGGTACTTTTACTGCAATTTTCCATTTTTGAGGAAAATACGTTTTTCTTAATATCTCGTTAATAAGCATCGTAACTTTGAATAATGTTTTGTTTGGAAATTTCTTTAGCATTTTGTTTATTATTCCTTTGATTCCTGGGGATTTATTATCCTTTAATTTCTTGATTATTGTCATTACTTCCGAAGGGGAAGGGCTTTGAATGACTTGTGTATATGGTCTGGAGAAAAATCTAAGTGTGTTGCTTGCAACCAGATCTTTGGTTCTGGTGTCGAGTAGGTCATTAGTGGTGAACTGTGTTTCAAAAACGTCAACAATTCCCAAGTAGCAAAATAGCTTGGCCCAATATTCGTAAACTTGCCAAGATTACCCCAATAATGGACAAATGATGAGCGTCAAGTTTTTCGCAATATACAGGTTACCAAAATAAGCTAAGATGTTTAGCCGATAATGAGAATCAAATTTTCACCAATATTCACATACCATGATAGGTCCTAATGTGGGGCTCAAGATTTCCCCAATGTAGGAAATGCCAAGATAAGCCAATATTGGACCATTAGGGGTTGCCAAGTGTTTCCCAGTTGCCATCATAAGACACTATTTGTCCTATAAAGGCAGTCAAGTTACTACCAATCTTAGGTATGTCAAGATATGATATTATAATAAGTTAAATCTGATATGGCTACGAATGTTTTCTAAGCTGTTGGATTGCGTTTTACTTATTAATTTTTTGTATTTGCTTAATAATTTAGGTTAACTTTCCTTAATTCTTATATGCTATGAGTCTTCAATTCTTAAAGTTTAATCGTTACAGTTTTATTTCTTGTTTATCAACAAACTTTTAACTTCTTGCTTTATCTCTCAAAGATGTCTTCAAAAAGTCACGGTGTTTGTAAGTTTGATTTTTCTTATATTTGTCATAACAAAGTTTGAACATAATATAAATTAAGTTCAAACTTTATCATTATTATCTTTTTGTTTTCGATTATAAAATCGAAATGAAAATGTTTAGCAAAATATGAAATATTATTCGAAAAAAATTATTGTTGAGATTTGAATTCAGTGTATTCTAAAGATGACATTGAAATTTAGTACTTTTTATTTTGTTATAATATTTACATAAGAAATATTTGCTTAGTTAACATGAAAATTTCTATTTTTTATGAATTTAATTTTAAGAACATTATTCAAAAATCTTAAGTCTTATTGTATTACTATTTATTTGGCTTCACAGCACATGCCCTTGGAATTTCTATTTTTTCCATTTTCGACATTGCAACTATGTAATCAGTATTTTTCTACACTGTATTTTTAACACCTTAATACCAATCGTTTCTATCAGTAAATTTAAGTTTTCCATATTAACTTTTGGTTAGAGACTTTTTTGGCAAAAATTTTTTTAATCATTCAGCTTATTGGTAATTTACTTATTAATAAATAGCTGAGCTATGCTGATAGACTAATTTTTTAATCAATAGACAACAAATGTGTGTTGTATATATTAAAAATAACTTTAAATTTGCAATTTAAATTTCACTTTGCATGGAAATTTAATTAATTATTAATTTATTTAAATCAAATTTAAGTATTAAAGAATTAGTAAGCTGACTATTTATTCTAATAATTACAATACTATAAATTCTATCTACATAATATTTTAAAAATCTCCCCTTTGGTAAACAAGATATTAAAATAATTTAATAGCATTAGTGTCATTAATAAGTTACATATCATCATATAGTTTTATTTTTTATTATTATTTTTATTTTATTTTATTTTATTTATTTATTTATTTTTTTTTTATATATACCATATTTTTTTTTACTAATTTTATTTTTTAGAAACTATGTGCTATGAAATGTTCTGCATGTTTACACTAAAAAAGAAGTTATTCGTAAATTCTATATTAAAACACGCATTAACTTATTTGGATATTAATTTCAATCATCAAAGAGTAAGCTTATTTGTATATTACTTTCTGAGTTTTATTTTGCACCTTATAATGGATGAAACGGGAAAGTTGTAAACAAAAATATTCAAAGAATGGTCTCTGTCAAATAGAATTGTATCTTGCTGAATACTTGCTGGGATGTGTTAATTGTAAATGTTAATAATTTTAAATGCTTTTAAAACTTAAAAATCATAAGTATTAAACACAAACAAGAGAATAATACGTTTTTTAAAGGAGCAAAAAAAAAAAATATTCTTTTTACTTGGTAACTTTCTGATATTTCTGCCCAGTTCACAACAGGTGTTATTTAATGTTTCTTCAATTCCTGGACTCAAAAATGACAGTGGAAATATTTTGTTAAATTTATTTTAAATATAATAGAATTTTTTTTATATATTTTAGTTACTTTTTAATGATATTTAAAATTTGTTATGATACCTAAGTATAAATTAATACTTATTTATGCGTTATAACAAATTAGTAAAATATGAATCAGTTCAAGACTAAAAGTATTTAAAAAATAATATTTGTCAATGGAAATTATTTAAAAATTATATAAAATTTATTAAATGTAAAATAACTGAGCAATCCAAATAGTAAATCTTATAATGGTTTATGTTAGTTAAAAATTAGTTTGAACAATATTATAATAATGTACAAGAAGATATGTGAATACTAAAACCCATAGCAACAACTTATATGGATAGAGGTTCTTAATTATACTATAGTATTTAAACTAGCTCTCTCTATTTTTATAATAAGATTATTTTAATTTGATAATTTTTTAAAATTTAGAAACTAATAGTTCGGAAATATTTATGCGTTTAAACAAGAAATTTAAAAAGAAATTGTATAAAATTTACTTCATAAGATGATTTATTTCAGCTGCAAATATTTATCGATTAAAAATGTTTTGCACGGGAAATTTATTAATTTTATGTAATTTTCATAAAATTTTTAAAATACACATTTTAAATTTACATATAAGTAAACTACACATACACACATACACAAATCATTAAAAATTAGAATAAAAATAACCAGGAAATTTCATTTCAATAGATATTTCCATCAAATGTTTTTTTGACTTAAATACTAACTACTATTTTGATTAGAATAATCTTCGCTAAACACATATAATGCGGGAAATATTTTTTCACAAATTTAATGAAAGTGGTTATATTTAGCATATTCTCTCATTTGTCAGCGAGGGGAATAAACTTTTGAAGAAATGAAATCAAACACAAAGATATATACATGTAAGAGACAAGCGATAAAAATAGCGCAAGTTACACAAATGGTAGACACCTGTCACGTTCGGGATAAATACTACTCTAGTGTGCGTGTGAAGCAAAGAAAAAACCAGTTTTAAAGGCGCGATGTCATGCTGCTCGTCTGCTGTCGCCTCAGTGTGCGACTTGCCTCTGTGTGAGTGAGTACCTTTTGGGGACGTACTCTTTGAATGAAGAATTTTCAAGGTTTCAGTGTTTAAAAAACGAACAATATTTAAACATTTTACTGTTTACTGTACTGCAAAAGCAGTTTTTTTTAAGAAATATCCTGAATACTATGTATCAAAGTAGTTCAAATCAAATTTGATCTCGCAACATTCATTGCGTAAAACGTTTCATACCTAGTCACAGAAAGGAAAATTCCAATTTTAAGCTTTTTTCCCCAAAAGAAAATAGTGAAAGTGCATAGATTTTAATCTCATGAATATATGAAAATATATTCATGAGAGAAGAATATAAAAACTACTTATAATGAAAGATATTTCTAACGAAAAGAAACAAATATCCTTAATATTTTTAACACATAGATTACAATCTTTTTCAAATACGGCTTCTGTAGTTTACATGTGTTCGCTTATAAGCGAAAATGATTCGTTGAAAATATCTTTAATTATAATTTTTAATATCAGATATGCTGTTATTAGGAATTTTTAATTTATTCAATTAGTTTATTGCTTATTTTTCTTATAGACAATTAGGTTTCATTACTTTAAAAAAAATCTGCTATTTTAAATGTGCATTTTTTGGCTAAATATCAATTTAATCAATACAATTTATCATGTAATTATTTTAAACAATAATTTTAGAAAATTCTCCATAATATATTAATATATATTATTTAGAATTTTCTAAAATCAATGGTTAAAATAATTAAATGATAATTACCATATCATAATTTACAAAACAGACTAAATTTGTTTCCCATACACAAGTATATATATATCTTAAAATTTTTCTAATGTTTCTTAATCTGATTATGTTAAACAACTAATGGAAAAAGATAGATTGCTTATGAAAAAGTATCGTATTTATGGTAAACCCAGTTACATTTTCGTCAAAATTACAGCAGACTCAGTGCGGTATATCACCCTGAAAAGATATGATGATGATAAATCTTTATAAAGATTTATCATGGTTAAATCTTCAACACACAAGTGTGGTGAAAATGACCCTTTCCTTTCTATCAAAAGTCCAGGAAATGTCTTCTTCACGAGCCGCCGTAGGAGCAGTTTTTTTGGAACGGTGACGCCGAACTCAAAAGTTATTTTATTTGTAATGAAATTAACTCATATAATAATGAGAAAGGCTGAATTCTAATATCTATGAAAACTATTTAAATATGATTCTCTAACCAAAAAGCTACTAATACTCTTACGTAAATTGCATCATGTTTTTCCAATTTTATATTTAAAATGAATCCCGGCTTTTTTTAATGAGCTAGCGTAATTAAAAAGCATTTTTTAAAATACTAAGCACAATGTGTGTGTGTTGATACATGTACATACGAGAGTTACTCTGAAATTTTTGAGATACGCACAGACGAGAATTTACAAAATTAAAATAATGGTTTAATTTTAAAATACTATTCTGTATTAAAATAAAAAATCGTCTTCTGTATTAAAATAAAAGTATTTTAATACAGAAGACGATTTTTTACTGACTTACTTCAACTTGTTTAGCGTAGAATAAATTTTAAACAGAAGAGAAAATGGAATTGATGCGAGAGCATTTTCGTGCTATGATTTTCTACGATTTTAAAGCAGGATTAAATCAAGAGAATGCTTTCAACGGTTGCAATTAGCATTTGGCGATGAATCTCTAGTTCGTACTACTGTATTCAGATAATTTAGAGAATTTAGAAGAGGTCGCAATTTTATTCAGGTTGAAGAACACACAGGAAGGCCGCCGTCGGCAGTAATCCAGGATAATGTGCCTGCCATACGAAAAATGTTAATGGATGATAATCACTGTACCTATCAAATGATACAGAAGGAACTTAACACTGGATCTGTAGTCATACGCAAAATCATTCATGAAGGATTACATATGAAAAAAGAGGTTTGCCGTTGGGTTCCCCATAATCAAACTGAGCACCAAAAAGAGGAGCGTATCAGAATCAGTAAAGAAACTCTTACATTTCTAAATGACGGTGGCCACCGCATCATTTCTAAGATTGTAACAGGTGATGAAACGCACATACCGTTTTTTGACGTTCCAACACGTCAAGAAAGCAAAGTATGAGTCTTTGAAGATGATCCCACGCCGACAATGGTGAAAAAACAACACGCACTGGAAAAGTGATGTATGCCGTTTTCTTCGGGTACTGGATTGCTCAAAGCCATCAACTTGGAAGGACAGTAACTGTAAACTGGTGTACCCCTAAATTTCTTCCAAAAGTTCTACAAGAACTGAATGTTAGGGGACTAATGCTTAACGATGATCCTTCACATGCAGCCGGATTAACAGTTGAGTTTCTTAAACAAAAACAAATTAAAGTGATCGAACATCCGCCGTATTCACCTGATCTAGATATGTGCGCCTTTTGGTTATTCTTTAATCTAAAAAAGAACTTACGTGGACGTCATTTTCATTCAGAAGAAGAGATTGGTGTGGCTATAAATGCATTTTTTCATCTACTCGAAGAAATGAATGGCTTGAGGCATTTAATATGTGGAAAATTCGTCTACAAAAGTGCATTGATGCTGGAGGAGACTACTTTGAACACACCTAAAATTTTGTAAGTATAACTTTAAAAACCTAGTAGTACCTCAAAAATTTCAGAGTGACCCTCGTATAACCATAAAAACAAATATTACTTTCGTTGGAGACAATTTATAACAAAATATTGATTTTTTAAATTCTTGAATTCATTAAACTGTCTGATGATAAACAAGTGATTGCCAGCAAGCAGTTTTCGGAGGTCCCTGGATCTGGCGATCCCCTCTACCGTCATTAGGTAGCTGCTTCTTGGTTGGTGAGGTATAACTTGAGTCTGATTGGCTTAAAATGAGTTCGAAATTTTAATGGACGGGACTATGGTTATTTCATAAAATTTATTTTAGAATTTAAAAAGCTATTGTTGATTAATTTATTACTTATGAGAAACATAAATTTAAATTAAATGAAACTAATAGAATAATAAAGGAAATAGTTAAGGAATAAATTGAGAGAAATAAGAATGTTTACATAAGAACAGGTAAAGGTATTGACAAGAATTTATGCACGCTATAATATTTAGAAGGTATAACTTGGTCTCTGTAATACAATATATCTATCTTTATCTTTTTTTATATTTTATGTATTTACATATACATATATATTTTAAAAAAATCTGTTTTTATATACATTTAGTATGCACAATTATACATGAATTTTTCATCATCATTTTTATTTTCAAAAGTTTTTTTCTCACATATAGAATAAGATGTAACAAAAAAATCTTTTTATGTTTTTAGTAGTCTCTTTTTTTTCCATACAAAGAAGTAGTTATCAAAGAAAAAATTTCTTTTTACAGTTTATTTCATGCTGGTTGATGAGTAAACTTTGGACAATATCTGAGCAATGAGCGAGGACGCAATCTATTATGGGTACTTAGATCATTATAGGACGGAAGGCTACTTATTGTTTCGTTACTAGTTTTATCAATATTTTTACTCGCGTTATACATTATTTTCGCGAAGAATTCTCTCAGGGTAGGGATTTTTAATTATTGTCTGATTTTTTTTATTTCTAATGATGCAAAAAGGTGCAGGGAAAGCCTTAACTGCCCGACTGAGGCCTTTATTTTGGAGAGTTGTTTTCAGTTTTTTAATTTTACTATCATGGGTGTAACCCCAGATAGGGCCGGCATAGGATATAAGTGATCAAAGATATGCTTTATAAATGAACACTTTATTTTCCATGGAAAGTTTTGAATTCCAGTTTAAATGTGGGTATAATGCAGCTGTTTGCCGCCTAAATTTGTTAATAATTTGGATCAGAGATGAGGGTGTAATGTTAATTTTCTGTCGAAAGTTACTCCTAAATATTTACAGGTTTGTGATCATGGTATAATTTCATTGTTGATCTTAATTACACTGGGTGGAAGTAGTCTTTTTTTGTTAAAAATTATGGATACACTTTTATTTATATTAATTAAAATTTTCCATTTAACGAAACAGAGCTCAATCTGTTCTGTGTTTGTATGTTTGTTGAGTGATTCTGTGATACATGATGTTTTCCTACCTTGTGCTAGTATAAATGTGTCGTCTGAAAAAAGGTGCAGGGAAGTTAGTGTTGATTTTGGAATGTCGTTCACATAGATAAGAAAAAGTCTTGGTCCCAATTTGGACCCTTGTGGCACGACAGCTAAGATATGTCTATGTATTGAGTATGTATACCAATGCGATCCTGGAACTTTCGTCCCAAAAGATATGAAACTAGTATTTTAATAAATGGGTCGGGTAGACCAATATTAATGAGTTTGTGTACAAGTCTACCAATCCAAACTCTATCAAAAGCTTTGGCAATATCAAGAGAAACTGCTCCTGTACTTTTTTTATGTTGAAATCCCTGGGTGAAGATTTTCCCTACTCTCATAAGTTGATGCGTCGTTGAATGTGATGTTCTGAACCCGTGTTGTTCAGAGATAAGAATACTATTGTTTTCTAAAAATTCATCTAGTCTGCTTAGAATAATTGCTTCGGTTATTTTGCTTAGAGACGGCAGTAGACTAATAGGTCTATAGCTTGAGGGAAGGTAGTTGTCTCGTTTTTGTTTTAATATTGGTACTATTACTGCAATTTTCCATTTTTGAGGAAAATACGCTTTTCTTAATATCTTGTTAATAAGCAACTTTGAATAATGTTTTGTTTGGAATTTTCTTTAGCATTTTGTTTGTTATTCCTTCAATTCCTGGGGATTTATTATCTTTTAATTTTTTGATTATTGTCATTACTTCCGAAGGGGTGGTGTTTTGTATGACTTGTGTGTGTGGTCTGGAGAAAAATCAGAGTATGTTGTTGGCAACCTGATATTCGGTTCTGGAGTCGGTTACATCAGCGAATTTTTTAATTATTTGACCTGTTTTGCTGTGTGACCTACACATGCAGTGTGCTTAGCATTAAGATCTTCAAATATTAAAATATCATTGTTTGTTTTGAGCATTGCTTCAAGATTCATGTTTATGCATTGATACTGTGGTCTAGGTTTAATATATGTGGAGCAGAATGTAATATGGGGTAGGGTTGGCAAGGTCAATGTGACCAAAGTTGCCTCTATTGTAATCAATTTGTGTGTTGTGTTTTGGTAGTGTGGGAGACTACTCTTGACAAAAATAACTGTCCCACCCCCTGCTAGTGTGATATTTCTTGGGCGATCATTTCTATAGCATGCATATCCTAGGATGTGAATATTTATATTATTTGTTAGGAATGATTCCTGAATTAAGATTATATCTGGATTATGCTCATTTACAAAGTCACGAAATTCGACCATTTTGCTTCTAATATACAGGAATTCCACGATAAAACTAGAAATCTCCGATGTGTTTCACACTTTAAGGAGTGTTATTAATTTGCTTAAACATGTCTATGAGGACAAACATTTTATCCATTGGGTCAGTTTTAGACTGAATTCGTTTGATAGCTTCGGGACTATTAATTCCATTAAATACTTCTCTTATTTCTCTTAAGAGAATGAATATATCATTAAAGTCGTTTTTATTTTGATTTTGTCCATTGCTTGGAGCAGTTGTATCGGTTGAGGAGGGTGCAGGTTCGAGTGCCACGGTAGCGCAGGTTTCTTTATGACCAGCCACTATACTTGAATATGAGATCTCCTCTCTTGTATGGTTATTTTTTAAATATTTTCGTTTTCTGTTTGGGCTTAGAGAATTTCTCTCATCCCCGATAGCTTGCAGGATTGTTCCCATTACAGTTGCAGCAGACTGGGGATTCTAGTTTTTTGTCCTTGGGGCATTTTTTTTTGTATTATGTGATTCTGCACATTTCACGCAGCTGGGTACCATATGGCAAAAATCGCTTGAGTGGTGTAAACGTTGGCAGTTAAAACATTGCATAACTGTTTTGTTTCCCCAATAATGTTCTATGGTAGGGTTTGAAATATGACACGCACTTTTTAATTTAAATATAACACTTATTTCTGGACCATTGTAGAGTTGGAACAAAAATAGAGGCAGGGGTTTTCCATTTCTCTGGCTAGTCATCCTGTTTATTTTGTAGACTTTATAGTCTTGATTGGTTAAGTCAGAAACAATTCTCTCACTTTTTGTGGTCATGGGAAGTCTCCTGACTACAAATTTGCGGGGTTTCTCATTTCTTCCTCTTAGGAGGGTATATTCGTAGGTGTTATATTCAACAAATTTTGTAATTTCTCTGTGGTGGTCTGTTGATTTGGGCAGCAATTTCAAATTTTCACCTGAAGCTTTCGCTTCAATATTTATTCTTAATTCTGTTTTTAGTTTGGTCATGAATGAAACAAGGCTTTCACTATACCTTACAATTATGGGTGGAATTTTAGGGGCTATTTCAGTCACTGGCTGGTCATCCATTTTTTCGTGGTTTTTTTCCTCTGGAGTTAGCCCACTGAACGCGTTAGCCACAGCTATGGGGGTCTCAATCACAGCTTTGGCTGTTTTCTTTGGGAAATTGAAAGGTTCCTCACCATCATTAGTTCGTTTTTTATTAAATTTATTATTTTGATTGGCAATATTGATGATGAACAAGGAATAAAATTTGTTTGCTCTCAGATTATTGGTAATTATAAAAAAATCCTAGACATTTGGTATCATATATTATTAATGGGGTTTCAACTTTTTTGGATAAACGTGACGTTATTCGCAGTATGATTCTAATGTTTAGGCTGCCTTAGTGACTGATATTGTTGATAGAAGTACTAACGTCATTAGCGTACAGGTTCACAAGTAAAATTTATTTATGAAACTGTTACAACAAATAACTGTTCCTCAATAACACGTTGCATTTTCCTTTCCTTTTCTGTTTATTTTAGTTTTCAGCTGGTTTATTTAGGATTTCTTGTTGATGTTTCGTTTATGATTAGTTGTGACATGTGTGCTTCCAAATAGGTTTCGTGAAAAAAAAATGCACCTTTAATAATGAGCGACGAAAGGCAAAAAAAAATTGAAGCTGGTAAATTAAAAGTATGAATCTTGTTATATTTTAAAAAATTGTAGTACACACACACAGTAGTTTCATTTTTCAAATCATTAAACCTGACTAGGGAGTTACAATTGATTTTTAATGCTCTATATTAATGCTGTATTATCCTTGCAGTTTTTCTTACAGTAATATTGAAATGTTAAAAGAATCTCTAGTGACACTTCATCTATTAAGTTTAACTAGGGAATTTTAAAAACATAATTCGCGACCATTTGTAAATTGGTAATAGAATTAATTAATTTGTAATACTTAACGCGGAACATTTTGTTTTATAAGGCTTCTCAAAGTTAATGAGTAAATATTTCAGTAAGTATAACAATTATTATAAGTTACTCTCCATCTGTATATAATGGAGAGTAAAAATAATTACTTTAGTGATTATTTTTGATTTTAATATTCAAATTTGTTTTATAATATTGACAAATAATTCTCTTACATTTTGATTTTAATGAGCTGCTTTTAACACTAAAAACTAATCATTACACTTTGAAAATAATTAGTAGTTTTTAATACAGTATGTGTGCCATACAAAATTTGTTATTTTTATAACTCCTTGATTTTATCCCTGATAAATTTTTTTTATAAAAATGACTTTTATTTTAAATGATTCTAAAACAGAAGAGAAATGAAATGCATTAGAAATGAAAAGAAATCTGTTGTATGCTTAAAAACACTCATTCAGTGAGCATTTTAAAGTTTTACATAAAACGAAAACATTGGATGGCTAAGAAACACTTATCCAAAACACTAAGTCCTAATGTTTATTATTTTTAAATATATTGCTGTATTAATAAAGTATATATCTACACAATTATTTATATTATATTTATTAATATTTACATTTTTTCTGAGAGTCTTATTAAAAAACATTTAAAAAATAATTTGTTTAGTTTATTCAGTAAAATTGTACTTTAGAATGTCCCATTGTATTCGTAATAATCAATACCTATATAAATAATGAAAATGCAATAAAAAGTATATGTGATTAAAATTATTTAAAACAGGCATATATAGGCATGCAATAAATTTAGTTCTGGAAATGTAAAATCAAATTTTGTGTTTATTTGATCTATCTTAGAGCCATATACTAATTTTGTATTGATTATGTAAGATCATTTTATTTATATTGGTTGAGTTATTTTAAGTGTTAAATATTTATATGCATATATTTTACAAAATGATTATAAAAGCATGATGTTATGAACTGTTTTAATGAAAAGGATTTAGTGTGCTTTTCAAAGGCTTTTCTTTTAGATTTTGATTTATATTTAAAAACATTTTCAGACCTGTAAAATATTGATTGCTCTATGTTAAGGATGGTAAATTATTGTGGATTTTTCTTTTTGAACAATCCATATTTTTAGAGTGAATGTTATGCAGCATAGAATTAATATGTGATTACTTATTTCTCATATTTAAATAATTGTAAATGAAGATGGCACAAAATATTTTAATCATGAAAAATTTACAAACTAAATTTCTTGGATATTAAAATAAGTAAAAACATTGTGCAATAAAATTAAAAACAACTTAGTTTTAGCAAGTCATTTATTTGAACAAGGATTCACATTTTGCCATTGTTGGATATATGTATGTTGTAACAGTATATATATGTGCTTATAAGTATATATTTATATGCATAAATATGTTTGTGCTATATCTATAATAACAGCTACATCAATATGCATATTTTTGTAGATTGTATTGGACATATTCTTATTTAATTAAACATTGATCTTAATATTTTTGCTAAATTCCGTTGTAAAGCAAATTTTATTTATTTTCTATTTTTAGTTAGCAGAATTTCAAAGAAAATGTCAAAGGAAGCCAAAATCGAATCTCACAACTCAGAACTCTGAGCATTTGGAATCATGTGAACCAACGGATTTAAAAAACATAGGTGTAAGTTTACATGATTAAATTTGATTTAATTTTTTGATATTTTGCTTTTAATCTAAATCACTTCATTTCAGAATTCTTTGAAACTATTTTTTTGAAAATAGTAAAATGTTGGCTTTGTCTCCCATAAATTTGACAGTTTTTACTTTATGCTTTCACCTCTTACATAATGTACTGGTAATATTAATGTTCTTATATCAGTGTTGCCATCTTAGGAATTAATAGATACTCCTGATAATTTCTACTTAACTTTTCAGCCTATTAGACAAAATATTTCGTTTTTAGACAATATACCTTTTATCATTTCACAATTTTTTTTAACCCATTTATTTTTTATCCGTTAAATGTTTTCAGATTTTTCGAAATATCATGCAAGTGTGATTGACGAAAATGTCTTTATTATAAAAATAAGTTTTGTTCAACTCTTATTTTATGTTCCTAAAAGTGAACTATTGAATTCAAATATGAATTCTATAGCAAATAAGAAAGATAAAAAACTTGAATTTGGAATTCATCATTACCTTGAGAATTGTTGTCTAATCTTACTTAAGGAGTACCTTCCAAACGAATTTTTCTTATAATAAACTATAAAAAAAGAGGTTTTTTTACAATAAGCAATATTTAACAAAACAGTTCATGAGAAGCTAGTTTGATCTGTAGAATTCCATTCCAATGCCATATTTCCTAAAGCTCAAGCATTTATGCAAAATTTATTGGTACAATGTTAAACAAGTTGTTTTAAGTTAAAAAACTATATTACATACATGTTTTTAAGATTAATCATTTTATTAAGCTAATTAGTTTAATATTCATTTAAATAATCATACTGTTATTGTTTGTGTGTGTTTACTTTTATGTTTATGCTATTTTGAGATTTTGTAATCTCAAATAGTTCTTTTAAAAGCTAATTAAAGAGGTTGATTCCTTTAAAAGCTAACAAAAGAGGTTGATTAGCTTTTAAAGGAATTAAGGAATGAGTAATTAAAAATAAATTTTTAAATTTTACATGATAAGCAATAAAGAATCATTCTCACTTTTTAATGTAAGTTTGACTCAGTATACATGTATATTAAAATGTTTATTGAATGGGTATTAAACATTTGCAATCAATGCTTAATATGTGTATTTAATATTGATACCCAAAAGTCATACTTATTACCTCCCTTACTATTTAGTTGACTAATGCAATGAAATTGAGAATGATTATCAAATGTCAAGTATAAAATATCGGTAAATGACGACATACCCGTACGGGATTAACGCGATTTAAAATTTTAATGCCAAGCACTCTACAGCTCTGTCACCAACCTAAATTATGTCACTACGCGCGATAGCTGTCAACCTATAACGATCACGTTCGAACATCAGCTTTGAAAACGCGCGTTTTTCCGAATTCCAAATGTTAAAAATTTGAATATTTCATTATAACTAAATGCTGTAAAAGTTTTAAAATTCTAATAAATAGAAACAAAATTTTTAATATATTGAGCAATGGGGCTCACCTTAAAAAAACATCAGTGTAGCGCTATCTACTATAGTGCCAACTGGGCAATGAAACTAAATTTCAAGCGTTGAGATATTTCATTTTTTAAAATTTAAACTCTATTTTTAATATATTGAGCAATGGCGCCCACCTTAAAAAAACATCAGTGTAGCGCTACCTACTACAGTGCCAACCAGGCAATAAAACTAAATTTTGAACTTTAAATAAAAAAAATGAAATTTGTTAAACTCGATTTTTAATATACCGAGCAATGGCGCCCACCTTAAAAAAAACATCAGTGTAGCGCTACCTACTATAGTTGCAACCAAGCAATAAAGCTAAATTCCAAACGTTAACAAATTTCATCTTTTGTTTAAATTCGAATTTTAATATAACAAGCACAGTTATGCCCACATTAAAGACATTTAAATACGCTGCACATTTTAACACTAAAATGAAAAACGCAATATACACAACTTAAACATTAATTTACTTATGGCCTAAGTATATGACTAAAATTGTAATGAAAAATAAAATTACTCACCTAATCTTAATCGCTCTCCGAATCATTACTTTTCGGCAAATACACCATTTTTATCGCATCTAAAAAACCTATTATGTTTTCCTGATGATCATTTCTCCATTTTACTCCGTGAAAACATGAAGTCAATACATCCTCATCCATACTTATTAATTTTCGCTAGTAACACAAAAACACCAAAAATCGAATATCAAAACTCAATGCTTCAAGATTATTCTGTAATAGTTTCAAGAGTTGCATACAAAACGCGCATGTAAAACGAAAACGTCATATCTATGTAATCCGAACCGGTAAACCAGTCTAGCGCACTTTATCGCATTCTTGGCACATTTTACCCTCTGTACGCTTCTCTACTATTTAGCGAAAATATATATCATACATTTGAGATTTACTTGAAAATTTTTAAAAGCTGATTGAAATGTAAAACATACTGTTTTTTATGTAGTTAGGAACTTTATGCTAATTTACTACAAAATTTATTGCTATCTTATTTATTTTTAAAACTACTTGTAAAATCTCATAACTTAGTTAAATAGAATTTTTTTTACTACTTCTGTACTATAAGTCATATTTATTACACATTGATAGAATGATGGTAAACCAGTGAAAATGTGCATTTCTTTCTCAAGATTTACAGATGCTCATGTACATTATGCATTATTAGATTATTAATATTCTTATGTACATTTCTTATTGCTTAGGATATGCAAGAAGTTGCTGATAACTCTTCCCTCACAATAAAAGGAAATTCAATGGAGGGAGCTTCAAAAAAGAGTACACCAGCTAGAGACAGTGCATTACCACAATCAGACGAAGTAAGTTTCATATTTATTCAATTTTTAATTAAAATATTTTAAAAATTATGATACTTTTCAAAATTTTATTTGATTCTTCAATTTTAAAAAAAAATTTTTGATTATAAGGAAATATTTTAGTTCAAATAATAGCTTTTGTTATACCCAAAATATTTTTCACATAAAAGAATACTTATTGAACTTAAAATTCTAAGATATTACGTCAAATTCATTAATCCTTTCTAGTCTAATTAGATTTCTTATTAATTAGATTTCTTACTAATTTGATTTCTTTTACAAATGAATAAAATATTTACTTTTATTTTGCATAATTTTTGTTTTAAGTTAACACTATAGCCAATTTGAATTTAAATAAATGTAATAAAATAAATTTGTTAACATACTAAAAGCTTTATAATGCTGAAACTTTCTTGAAATTACAGAAGATGTTTGTAGAATTTTTAGACAAATTTATTTTGTTTAAAATGTAAGTTTTATTGTACCTGATATTCAAAATTTTTATTTGCATATAAAATAACACTTTTAGAAAGTAAAAAAAAAAGTATATGCTTTTCCTGAAGAAGATTATTATTATTAATTCAGAACTGTTGTACAAGCCATGGTTTTTTGATATCTAGAGCCACAAAAGGAAATATTTTTAAATAATAAAGGAAAAAACCACCATAATCTAGCATCTAGATTATTATCTAAATACTTTAAAAAACATAGATTTTCTAATAATGCAAAGGTTAAGTCTTTAATGGTATAAGAATCTATGTATTTAACTACTCAATTTCATCTGTAAACTTGTTAATTCTGATTTGTCTCTTAAAAATGGAATATAATGTTTTCCTTTCTCAGGGTCATATCTATGACACTAAGGAAGACACTATAGAATTTTTTTTTATATAATTTATCAGAAGAAAAAGGGAAAAATATTGTAACGTAGAGGCTTGGTTTTATTTAAGTAATTACAAAAAAAAAAAAAAAAAAAAAAAAAAATCAAATCAAATCAAATCAATTTATTATCATGAAAGAGGGGGAAAAATTGTGTTTCATGGTTCAAAGAATTTAATAAAAAGAACTTTTCTAAGGGACCCATGATTGTTGCTCCTTTTTCATACAAAGACAACGGGAAAGTAAAAATAGTTGTCAAAATTGTCAATCAGCTAATCTAGAACATTTTTTAAACTCCAATTTGTGTGAAATTCCGTTACTTTACCCATAATGCCATCAGTCTGTTGAATGGCATCAAGACAAAGCAATCAGTCACATCCACAATTATTTTTATTGAAAAAAATGAAACTAGAAATGAATTAAAACTATACAATTTCTTGATATTCTACTAAATCTAAAGATCCTGATATTTCTGCTAAATCTAAAGACTGCTAGTCTGGAAGGGATTTTTGTTCTGTTAAAATCTATATTATCCAAATGCTGATAACCTTTTCTAGACTTGGAAAAGATGTTCAAATAGAGTGGAACAAAATACCTCTTTGATAATTGCAAAAAAAAAGCCAGATTAATAGGAAATTATCATGTAAAATAAATGGTAATTAAGAATGAGGTCCAACAAAATAAGCATTTAAAAGGCAAAAAAAGAATTTTTTCTGTGCACTCCACTGAAATTGTGTAAAAAGTGTGTGAATAGCCTCTGCATTTTACAATATTATTTAAATATTGCACAAATATTTTGATTAAAAAAGTAATATTTTATAGATTTTAAATTGGCTGTATTGCAAATTCTTTTTGTCTAAATTAAAGTAAATGAACTGGGGAACAAAAATTATGTGACTTCTCTCTTAAATTAATGTATCTAAATTTTAAAAATTATGATTATTGATGGCTTAAATTTTAAACTATAGTGAGTTTTATATTAAAAGATCTTTATTAATTTATTAATCCAATTTAAGTACTTGATTTTACAGTTAAATGATAATGTAATAAGGTATATTAATATTTTAAAAAAGCTAGTATATATATTTTAATTAAAAATATTATTTTAGAGTTCTTATGTCACTAAATTTTACAATTGATGTTTTACAAAGATATATTGATTTAAAAAAGAAATATTTAATTTTTTCACTTTAAAAAATTTGAGATAAATGTCAGTAAATGTTTTAACCAATATGTTTCTAACTAATAGATGTTTGTTGCTTTATATGATAAAAAAAATGTCTAAATAATTTATGCAACTGTAATGAATTTTACAAAATTGAACTAAACAAAAGAATTTTAAAAATGTGATAGGTTTGTGCTTTTAATTTGAAAATGTGACCCTAAAATGTGTTGAATCTTTTAATGGTAAAATTGTATTAGATATTTCATGTATAAAAATACATTTGTACTGAAATGAAATCATATTAAAAAAATTATAATAGCTGTAAAATTTAATATTTATGTATTCTAATGGTCTTGTTTATTACATTTAAGTAAAATTTTGCAAAGGTAAACAAATATTAAAATTAGGAATTTTATGTTTCTAGTACAGATAAAATTCATAAAATTTTTTTAATATTCTAGACTTACATTATTCTGACAATTGGTAATAATCACCACTACATATCTTGGTAATGAATAAAAGGGGCTTTGAATGTGTTATTAGAAGATAGTGATCCATTTTGTCTTTATTTATAGCCAAACTTTATGTGGTATACTATTGTTGTATCGGCTAATTGTCTTCCAAAAAGTGATCAGATATATCCAATGGGCAACAGATCTGGAGAATATACAGATTAGAGAAATAATACTTTTTGATTAACTAAAAATACATCTTATATGTAAACACATTTTGTTGAAGTATAGTGTTGATAAAATCTGAAGGTAAGAAATTAGAATAGACTGTGTGTGTTTAAAATCTCAGGTAGTGTTGGCTTGTGAATTTATTGGTTGTTGAACCAGCATTTTACTAATGTACCTAATCTGCAGTTAAGCTCTATCAGTAAGATGAAAGCAGAAGTGGAAGGGGGGGGAGAGTCTTCATAATTTTGAAGCAGGAAAAATGTAGAAGACTCCCCTACTTCACTTGTGGAGGTATTTTATCACATTCATGAATCAGTGTATTTGTATCAAGTAATAAAATGTTGTAGAGTTAAATCCAAATATTACTCCAAATTATTAAATTTAAATGCAGAACCAATTTTTTTATTCATAAAAAATCAATATAGCAAGTTCTTCATCACATTCCCAAAATTTAATCTATGGTTGTATTGCAACAAAAAAAATCATCAATTGTTGCAGATTTTTGGAATAGAAAAAGCTATGCTGATATTTCTATAAAAAAGAATCATAATATTCTAAACAATTAATATAATTGTGCTATTATTTTGTGTTAATTAGTAAAGAATTGCTGATCTGTTTAGTTAATGCCAAGTTTTTTTAAGGACTTAATGCATTCTATTAAAATATTTATAATCCTATATTTATAATGATCAAAATTGTTTTTTCAACTTAACAAATTTATTTATAATATATATACTTAAAAATAGGCTAAGTTTTAAAAAGCATGTATTTGCTTATTATACATCGCTTAAAAGTTTGCTCTGTTTATCAAACAAATTTTTATTAGAAGGATATCTACTTCATACATCGACTTCTACATCAGGATTATATTTGTAGGATATCTTCTACATTATGTAATTTTGATAATGTTCTTCTGGTTTGTTAAGTCAGGACACATATTTTTAAAAATTTATATAATGGCTTGTGAATTAAGAATTAATTTATACATATTCATATATTTTTTCACTTTTTATTTATTGTATTAATTATGATTTTAAAGGGCAGTGAAGTTACAGACCTAATGCTGGATTCAAAAGAGGCAATGTTGGTTTCTTGTTTAGAACAAAAGGTATATCTTAAACTTTTTTCTATATAATATTCTTCTAAGAGTTACTTTCCACAAATTTATTTCATATATAATTTCTGAATATCTTTAATATATTGGGGACATTTTTTCATCCTAGGGCACACATTTAGCGTTGAAAATTTTAGAATTTCCTAATCTAACTAATTTCTTAATACATTTGCTGCCACTGGCATGCTGGAGCATCAATATAGCCGCTACCTTTTATTCCATTGATGCTCTGTGATAATGATTGACTATGATAAATGGCATACTTTATTTTTAGTGTGGCAGTGAAGATTGAATGAAGACGTTTTTCAGCCATGTTAGTGAAACACTTCAATTTGTGATTCTTAAATTTTGTGTTCTGATTTTTTAAGTGCATTTTTAAAAATGGCAAACAATACATTTGGCTTCTCAGGATGGATATATACATTTTACTGGCAGCGAATGTATTTATGCAATTTTATAAAAGTTTAAAACCTCCAGTTATATTTTAAAATAAAATGGTTATTTGAGAATTTGAAAATATTTGTGATTAATGATGTGTTAACTCATCTTGACATTTACAAGTCAAGATTCATTCATCAATCTTAATTAGTGTGCTGTTATAGTTAAATTATCCAGTTCCTTGCATAATCCTTTGAAATTTGCTTGCTTCAAAAAACTGCCTTGTTTTGCTTGTTTCAGTCACTTGTGGAGTTATATTCAATTGTGTTAATCATTAGTAATTACTTAATGCCTGTTTTAAAGATAAATTGAAAATGTTTTCCTTATAAATTGTTATAGAAAAGGTCAATAATTATAGGAATGGGCATCATTAATTTAAGTGATAAAAATTTTAACTTTTTTCATGAAAAAGCTAACAATGAGTGAAAAGAAAATTGATACTTTGGGAGAATTTTGTTTTGTGTTTAAAATAAAATATTTTGTATGATTATTTCATGTTTGAGTAAATGATACCTTTGTATTTTATATTTAATTACTGTATGTTTGAAATTTTTATTTAGGAAAAATTAACAAGAATATTTCAGAGTGAATTGTTGATTGCTTAAAAATTGAAAAATCACTTAACTTGGTGATTTATGCAACTGAAACTTCTTTTTGCAATAAACTTTATTTCTTATATTTTGTTTTGTGTTTACTAAGATAAAGTGGCATCTTTGAAAATAAAATGTGGTCTTAGTATTTGCAAAACATTCATTCTTTGTTTTTTCTTGTTTCTTAAAGACTAAATTTTTTAATTCATAATTGTTAGCTTTTTTTAGCTTAAAATAAAGTTGTGTTTTAAATTTACAAATGCTGTTCAATAATTTTCTCTAAATATAAATGTTATTTTACATCTTATATCTATATAAAAATTTATCATTTATCTTTGAGAAATATAGTTAAACTAAATCTCATGGGTTGATTTGTGTAACAGTTACTGTAAAACTCTGGTATTATGTTAACATGGTAATTTATTTACATTTATTTGGTTTCACAAAGGTATTTCTTCTGAAAGTATATAACTAAAAGTTTAATAAAAATTTAATTGAAAACAGCACTGACCACAGAATGATCAGTATTCTAGCCTTTAGTTAACAGCTTGTGCATTTAATTTTCATTTTTTTCATAGATATTTGTAGTCATTCAGAATTCCATTTAAACTTATTTTGACTAAATTAGTGCTCATGGGCCTGAAATATCTAGGGCAACAAACCAAATTGTTGATAAAAATTTAACTTGATTTAAAAAATACTTAGCATTAAAATGTTAGTGTATATAAACCCTTAACTGTGACATATATATCAGAAAAATGGAACATTTTTTGACTGCGTAATTTTATTCTTTATATTATTATAAGAGTTAAAAAATTCTTTTTTATTACAAAAATAAAATTTTAAATACAATAACTACTATATTTTTAATTTTTACATGCACATAAAACATTGATTACACATACATCTTATTCATATTGAGCAAATTAAACGAAATTTTGAAGCTAAATATAATTAGTATAAACTAGTGTAATATAAAAACAATATGATTTTGTATACATAAATTTTACAAATCTTTTACAGTATGGTATATCCCAAAACACGGTTATGCACACAAACCTTTATATCACACTCTTTACAATAAACTCTTGTCTCATGACTTATTCTCTTCTCTTGTTCACTGGTTTAATGACAGCATATAAAACACTGCCTTTTTGGAGTAGATTTTTTTCCTAATTGATTGGATGTATGTTCTGGAAAGTGTCAACCTGTGAGGTGCTGTAAGCTTACACTAGGGTACCTGGTCCTAGTAACTGAACATTTGGTTTATTTAGATCAACAATTGATTTTCTGAAGTTCATATTTTTTGCATCTCCTGCTGAAGCATATAAAATAACCTCTGGTGTAGGAGATGGAAAAATATTTTCTAGTAATATTTTTTACCTTCTTTTCTAGCAACAGTGTAGTCTGTAAGATGTTGATCGACTTTATCAACACATCCTATAGTGTTGTTATAGTCATGGACTTCCTTCAGTTTCCATTTTTCTTTTTTCTTATATTAAAACTCAATCATTTCAGTGGAATGAACTGAAGAAACAAACATAGATCCTCTTTATCTCTCCATTTTATAGCAGTAACTTTTCCACATTAAAAAGCAAAAATGCCGTTTTTCTTAATTTTTTTTTTTTTGAATTATTGGTATTTGATCCCAAGGAACCTAAACTATACTCCTCATTGGTGTCTGAAATAGACATTGTGAAAAAAAATTATTTCCAAAAAAACTCACCGAAAAAACAATTGAAATTAAATGAGAAAGCTAAACTCTGTCGTTGTTTATCAACCCAGGCATGTCTTTGTTTATCTTAGCAGCTCTTATAATACCCACATTTTCTTTTTCCCTTCCAAAGTCAGAATTGGTAAAAAACTAGGACCACTTGTGTCATTTATTAGAAAAATAGGAAATAAAGTATCCTTAAGTAGAAATGAGTTCAGCTTGGCCTTCACAAAATAGAAACATTTATTTTTCTTCTGCAAGAACTGAGTTTGTGCATCACAAATATTACATGCAGTAGTTGCCTGAACTGGATTTGGGTGACACTGGCAAGGGTTAACGCCTAGCATTAAAATGTTAATAATGTAAGCAGCATCATATTAATTTAACTATGAATTTCTTTATATAAAATATACATATTTTTCAAAGATAAGTATGTACTTCTCAAAATAAACATATTTTTTGAAGATTTTGTTGACTATAATTAGATTTTCATAAATGTTATGTAATAAAAGAATTATAAAAAACATTTTTTTCATTAGTATTTCGATTCAAATACAGAAAGTAAGAAACTATTAGATTATTTTTACGTTCTTTGTAGAAATTGAAATTCCAGTAAAAAAATTAAACTTTACACACCCCAATTTTAATAATAAAATACTTATGTTTTATTAAAATCATTAAGTAGCTAAATGAATTTAAATGGGTACTGTGGATTAATTTAGCATAGTTGAAGGAGTAGTTCTTTTGTCTACATTTTAACAGTTAATGAATTCAACTCTTACCTCTGGCTTTGATTGTAATGTTCAGAATCCACAATAACTAGTAAGTCTTTTTGTTGGAAAAAAAAAGTGACAATAGATTGATAGATCTAGTATTAGCTATAAATTTTCTATATGTGTGATCTGTGATTATAGAAATTTCTTTGGTCTAATTAATGTTTTATTAAGTTTTAATTAAAAAATGTTAATATAAATATGCTGGGAAAAAACTTAACATTGCTTGCACACGAAAGAATATGAAAACTTTCCTAGCACTAAATCTGAACTAAACGTTTATGCTAACTGTATTCAAATCAAAATCATTTTTATCATCTATTCATGTTAAACCTGTAACTAATAATTTTTGTATTATAAGGAGCCATTTTTAGATTATTCATATTTCCTGTTTTTCCTTGTCAAGCTAAACATTAAGTATAACTGGTTATAAGCAAGCAATTTATTTAAAATTTACCATTTGTAACTTTCATAATGTTTGCACTCACATATTAAAATATGCAGTACCATTTTTACCCAAATTTTCACTTTAAATCAAATACAAAAATGTAAAAATGTCAATTATATATATTTCAATACAAAAGTTAAATAACTTTTTTTGATATATTGTGTAACTCCAATTACAGTTAGAGAAATATCGAATTTCAAGTAAGCAAAAAGACCTGATGATTCAGCAGCTTTCTTCTCAATTGGCTTCTGCAATGTCTGCCAATGAAGCTGTTAATTTAGCAAGCTCTGAGGTAGTGGAGAACTTAAAGGCTGAAATTAATATGCTTCACGTGCAAGTAAAGGAGGTTAGTCATAAAATTTGAAGGCTCATTTTTGTAAGGCTTGTTAACTACTGAATAAGTTTATTTTTGAACACATAAATATTTTAATTATAATATATTTCAAAATTTTTGTATAATGTATTTATTATCTGCAATTTCATTGTAATGAATATATATATATATACAAAAGTTATTAGTTATTAAAACAAAGGAAAAATTATTTAGATTTTAATAAATATTTCTTAGCTGATAACTGAATGGTTAATGCTGACATTTAATTTAAAAGTTAATGGGTTCAATTCCAACTTTGAATGCGAAGCTACTGAAAATTGTACACCCCTGATTAAAAAATTTATCAATTATATGTAAGAATTTAGCTTTGAGCTACATACAAACCAATAAAATTAATGCTTGAAATTTAGGTTTAAAATATCAAGCAATTGATATTTTAAAATTCAAATTTAATTCACTAAAATTTTTTTTAGCTCACTTAAAGGCTAAAATTAATATAATTGTTTCATAAACATAGTTATATATTTCTGTTACTTTGTATACATTGCAAAGCTATATTGATGTATTAAATATTATGTAAGTTTAAGTAACTAGAATACAACTGTTTGAAAAAATTTAAAATCAAGTTTGTGATGTATCTTTTCATGTGTTGAATTTATTAATTTGAAATCGAATATATTTTATATAATTTTACCTTTACCAGATTTTGTTATTCTATGAATTATGGTAGTATCAAAGTTGAAAGAAATGCTGTGGAAAAAATTCAACATTACATTTTTTTTGTAAGTGCTAATGATAAAGTGGCTTAATCTCTAACCAAGAACAATATAAAGGAGAGCAATTAAACTGTTGTAAAATTTATAAGCCTTGAAAACTTTTTTAAGAAATAAAAGTCTGAAATTGTAGCTATGTAATTATTGTAATGGAAGTGAAAAAAAAAATTAGAAAGTTTACTAAATTTTCTTGAAAACAATTCCTTTTAAAGTATATAATACTCTTACTTTCAGGAAATAATCTTGTAAAATTGCTCTTGATCAAAAAGAAAGTTTTCAATTATTTCATATTCTTTATATTTTGTGACTAGGTATCCTAGTCAGTATATAGCCTTTAACCCCTTGACTGACTTTGACGAGTCTGACTCGTCATTGATTTCCTGGGCCATCACAGACTTTGACGAGTCAGACTTGTCAAGCGCTTCTTTCGGCGGACGCTGTGCAAGTTACAATTAGATTACATAGTTGCTTCACTCGTTCGACGATTCTCATTTAAAAAAGCACACTGAAAGTAAGAGTTCAGTTTAGCAGAAGTCTCGCACGGTGAATGTTATACTAGCCAATATTTGAGTTTAGTAAAGATTATAAATAATCCCCGTGAATACTGTATAAGCCGGATGCATTATATGAAAGTGGGGATGATGGTGCAATTGGTTACTCTAGTACTGATGATGAGATTGACACCGTCATCAGTGTTCATACCATTGACTATACAAGTGATAGTTCAAGATCAAGTGAAGCAAGCTCCGTTCTACAAAATGTTCGTAAACGTGTAAGACCCATATCAAGCAGTGATGATTCTGATGTAGCAGACAATGAATGGAATTGGACAGAAGACGAAAATATTGTAAACATAAAAGAATTTACCGAAACTCCCGGTATCAATCCATTAGTATTACTTAACATTGGGAGCAGATTCAACACCTCTGTGTGTTTTAAAACAAATTTTATCTGACGACTTTTTGAAATGATAGTCCGGGAAACAAATAGATATGCAGATCAGATGAACATGGAACACACTACGAAAATGAGCAAAGACTGGTTTCCAGTAACGAATGATGAAATCAGGGCATATTTTGCATTATGTATTATAATGTCGCAAGTAAAAAAATCCAAATTTGAAAATAAAATGTACTCTTTCTCAGTCTTCACGTAACTGTTCAATTAAGCGAAATTAAATAGTTTTTTTTTGTCGCATCAAATTCCATTTAATTCGTCAGTCAAGGGGTTAATAATAAAATATAATTCTGTAAACTAGTGTATTATTAATTCATATGAGATTGGATTATTATTTCATTAGGATCAGGACTGCATATATTGTTAATATAAAATTAATTTAATATATTATAAAGTACATATAACAAATAAAAAATGCAATTTATGAATATTTTTATTTATTTATTTTTTATTTAAAAGTTGTGAAATATTCTATAAAATTTTATTGTTAATTTTGGGCTGATTTTTTTGTTGCGAAATGTTTTGTTATTTTATAATCTCAATTACAAAAAATCAAGCTTCGTACAACTGCCAAAAATTCCTTGAATCATCTGGATTTTTAACTTCTTGTAAATCGTCAATTATTCCTTAAATTGACATTATTAATCGTCAAAAATTATAATATTTTCTAACAAAAATAAATGCATCAATATAAGTAATAAGTAAATTAATTTTTACTTATATTGATGCATTTATTTTTGTTAGAAAATATTATAATTTTTTTAGTTTTTTGTTTTATATATTAAAATATTCACTGAAATTGTTAAAAAGCCAAATTGAGTATTAGCTCTTAATGTTACCACAAGATGGTGGTACAATCGATAATAGACTGAGCTCATAACTGTTGACTAAAATAAAGGTCTGGTCTAGCCACAATAGTTTTATGATGATCTAGGTCAGTCAAAAGCCAAAATAAGTTCACCTATAAGTTCGCCATGTTGTGTAATCAGGGGGCGATTTTAACTTATTTTTTTCTATTTGTGTTTTTGTCTTTTCTTTTGTTTGAAATTCAATGAATATTAATATTTAAATACAAAATTTTGGAGTTAAAATATACTTTCCATACCTTGCTTAGTGAAAAAGGATGGATCAATGAAATGAAATTTGAAATAAATTGTTTAATATGCTTAGTGGAAAGTTTTCAATAACCAATATACGAAGGAAAAACCTTACAAAGATTCTTTTTTTTTTTGTTTAGAAAAAAATATAGAATTTTGTAATTTTGTTGATGAGTTTAAATCATTACAACCAACTGTAAGATTTTAAGATTGCATTAAGGAGAAATTTAATCCTATTAAAAATATAAAATACTTTTTATTTGAACTTAGTGTCAAATGGGCAAAATTATTGCCTCTTATAGAAAGTAGTTAATTTACTATTCTCTCATAGTCAAGTATCTGTTGAATTTGGGTTTTTTTTGTGAACAATAATTTGATAATAGAAAATTTAAATCAATTAGGGCTAAGTGTATCATTGTTAATCACATCTGAAACATAGATGTTAACAATATAATAATTAGTAAACACCTTCTTAGTTTTACTAAAAGCGTAAATTGTATTTAGATGAAATAAAACAGTAAGAAAAAGTAGATGATAACTGAAGAAAAGCAAAAAACACTTCTTGAAAAAATTAAAAATCAAAATGAAGCTTTTAGAAGATAACATATATGAACTTGAAAAATATAGAATACTGAAGAAATAAATAGGAAATACTGTAAAGAAACTGAAACAAGTAAATTAACATTAATTGCAAAATCAAACACATGTTACTGTGGTGCTTCTGAGAAGCAACAGCTATTACTCAGTATTAATAATGAATTGTAAGGAAAAGCTTTAGATGTGAAAAGTTAGCATTTCCAAACTACAATATTTTTATGTACATAAATAACCGAGATATGTGAAAATCTATTGAATGAGATATTAAAGAAATAGGAAAGTCTATAATATGGATGTAAAATTGCATAGTTTTAAAAGAGTTTGAAAGTAAACATGAAAGAAATTTAGAATTGCTTTTATTAAAACATAATTGGAAAAATAGTCAAATCCTGGAATTTTTATCTAATAGTTGTATTTATTTTGTTTTGAATTAGTATCTTTGAAGAGAAATTGTTATACACATCTTGAAATACCTACTAAATTGATAAAAAAATCTAATAAAGATGCTTAAAATTACCCATTATTTTATACAATATATAATTCAGCAATGAGAAAAATATTGTTTATGTAACTGATATTGATTATTTAAATAAAAAAATTTCTTTCACATGGTTGTAAATCTATTGAAGACTTTTCAAGTAATCATTAAATATAATTCAGACTTATTGCAAAAGTTAAAATTTTTTATTTAATTTATTTCTGTTCTTTACAAATGTAACTGAAAATGATACACATATATATAATTAAATGCATATTTGTTTAGAAACAACATTTAAAATAAAAAATAAATTATCATGTATGTTAATACTTCCAGGAAAACTCCTGTTTTTGACTCCTGAATTTGTTCTTGGAAATTTGTACAAACCCTGAAAAATGGAACACTAGTATGCCTGGAAAAATTTATATTTTTAGTTTGATTTGCATCTTAAAATTTATTACCTTCATAGGGAAGTTGATTTAGTATTGTGAGAATTCTAACAAGTAGTCTCAATGTTATTTTTGTATCTACAATATTTAAATAAGTTGATGCAATGGTATCTTGATATCTGTTGCATTTGTGATGTTTATTTCTATTCCTGATGATCATTGCATATTTTTATTTAAAAATTATAACATGCATTAAATTTTTTAAAGAATTATTTTAATTTTTTAAAGTTAGTCTTCTGTATTCGTTTTTAAAATGAAAATGCTAAGAAAATTTTATTAAGTGTAACAAACTTAGCTTTAAATATTATAAATATATTTTTTAAGGGAGAAGAATGTTTAAAAAGGAAATATATGTATATATTATTTTTATAATGCAAAGAATTTAACATTGTAAAATTGCTTTGTTAAATATGAAATCTCCTGGAATATTAACCCATTATAGATGAGTAATGCTATATATTCTATTTATAATTAATTTTAAAAAGCTTCTAATTTTATATTTTTTCAAGGCTGCTGAAATGATTGAAAAGCAGAAATCAAAGGCTGAAAATAGAGAAAATGATCAGGTATCTTTTTTTTAATAATTTTTATTACTAAAATTGTATGGAAAGTTTTAAGCATAAAAGGCTTGGTAGGGCTAATGATTCAATTATTAGTATTTTAATTAGTAATTAAAGTAGAGTTAATACTTAATTTATATTAAGATCATTATCAAAACTTGTTTTTAATTGAGTTTAAAGGTGTTATAAAAGCAATTTGAATTAAACTCTAAGTCAATAAGAATTCTTAATTTTGTAAATTTTATTTACATATTTCTTATTTAAGTAATTTTTAACTATGATTATTCTATGCAAAATATTAATGAAACTTATTTTTAAAGAATTTACTTTTATCATATATATTTAAAAGTGTTTCTTCCTTTTATTTTAGATAAGAAAATTTTTCTCAAATTTTTAAATATTTTTAAAAAAAAAAGCAAAACAAACAGCTACAATGATTTTATATTTGTATTATAAAACATAATTATTCAAGAATTTGTATAATAAAATTATCTCTTAATTACGAAAATTATTGATTTGAAGTTGAAAGAATGAACAAAAAACATGATTTTTATCGTCAATGTTTGTATAAAAAGAAAGAACCAAAATATATATGACAGCTATCACATTTAATTCCTACAGTCTTTGAACTTTAAGTATTGATACTAGATTGAACTTCTAATACTTTTTTGCAGCAATTATTTTACTTGAATAAAATTTAAAATGATATTGATGATGTTTAGGTGTGATATTATTAAACACAATGCATTTATTAAATGCAGGATTTGTGAACTGTTAAGTAATTTTGCTGGTACTTATGAGATTATAAAGTGTCACTCATGATTAATTAAAAATATATTGCAGTATATATTACAAAATTCGCTTATAGTGTAGAATTTCATACAAAAATGTTTGTAGAATAAGTTCATATATTTTATTAATTTTAAAAATAATTCTGTTGTATTTAAAATCGTTTAACATTTTATTTCTCTATTGTAATCTGTGAGATTGGTCTGTTGTAATATTTTTTTTTATAAAGAATAATGACTTGTAACATGTCAAACTGATTAGTTAATCATAAAACAACTAATTCTTTTAAAGAAGCATTTGAAAGAAATTCTTACACCAAAATAAAATGAATGTGCTGAAACTTATACAATATAAATAGTTAGTATACACTGTATAAATGGATATTTTTGTAAGAATGGAATTATTATTCATCAAGTGTAAATTATTTCTTGGAAATATTGAATTGTAAATGAAGAATACTAAACCTAAATAATTGTTGATAAGAAGTATGTTAAAATTTTGTACTATTTATTAAGAATGAAAATGATCTTAATTTCAGAGATTAAAATAATTTAATATTAATATTTAGGGAAACAATGTTATAGTATTTCAAATGATTTAAGTTTTATCTTTTATAAAATTGAAATGTATAATTGTGGATGAATGTACTAAATTTATTAAAAAATAAAAGTTTTTAATAAATTTTTTATAAATTTATTAAAAAATAAAAGTTTTTAATAAATTTATATTGAATTTAAATTATTTTTAAAAACTAATTATTAAAAGAAATTTTGGGTCATATGAAGAGAAAATGGTATTTTGTAAAAAAATATGTATTTAAGTTTAATTAGACTGTTGTGAACACATTTTGTAGTGAAATAGATTAATTTAGAAATTTTCTTATTTTTATAAGAAAGGAAATTCTTTTAATTTATTGATTTATGGAAAAGTTGGTTAGTATGCTTTAACAGTATTTACGATGGTGAAAACATCTAAAATATCTATACTTCAAATTTTTCTGTTAAGTTGCTTATAATTATAAATTTTTTCCTTCCTTTATTTTTTCCTTTTTTTATTATGTTTGTTTCAGTAAATATTTAATAAATGATTTGCTAAACAAAAAGTTGTGGAAGCTTAACTTGAAAAGTAATAATTTTAGATACTTTAAAAAATGAGAAAACTATAAGTTCGGAAATGAAAAGTAATAAGAGGGTTGCTTTTTATATTTTTACAAACGAACATTAGAGGGCGCTGCTGGAATTGGTTTTGAGGATATTTGAAAATTCACATTTTTTTCTCTTGTAATCAGTTTAATCTTAGAAATCGTCTGCATAGTTTGTTTACAGCGAGTGTTTTAAAGAAGCAAGTAAATTCTATAAATGGAAATAACTCATGAAAGTTTATATTGGAGGATTTTTTATGGCTTTAAAAAATGCCTCACTCAACAAGAATTGCGGAATTCCGTCATGGTTGTGCGTCCTTCAGTGATGAATCTCTTGAAGGACAACCAAAATTAGTAGTGATTTCAAACAACATCAGTGCAGTGCACAAGATGATTAAAAGAAGCTCTATATGTCACATATCATAAGATAGAAGCATCACTTTGCATATCACAGACTGCAATACATTCTATTTTGCATGAACATTTAACTGTTAAAAAAATTTATTCCAGATGAATTCTGCACAATTTGATAGAAGCTCAAAAAGTGATTTGTGTAAATTAGTGTTAAGAAATGATAAAAAAATTCAAACAGAGAACAGCAAAATTATTATACAACATCAGTATAAGTGATGAAATTTGGATATATTTGTATATGTTGGAAACTAAACAGCAATTTACTGTTTGGGTGTTTCAAAATGAACTGAATTTTATGAAAGTTGTTCATTCACGAAGCACTTCCAAGAAAGTGATTGCTTGTTTCTTTGGCCTTATGGGACATATCACAACCATTTCTTTATAGGATCGAAAAACTGCTAACGCTAAATGGTATACAGGAATTTGTTTGCCAAAAGTCATCAAGGTAATCAGGAGAAACAACAAAAACCGCTGCATCATTCTTCATAACGACAATGCCAGCTCTCACACAGCACATCAAACAATTGATTATCTAAAAGATAAAAATATCGAATTAATGTCTCATCACCTATATTCTCCTGGTTTTCACCTAATGATTTTTTCTTATTCCCTTATGTCAAAAAAAAAAAAAAAATGTTTGAGCGACAATTTTCATCACTACAAGAAGCAATTGATGCTTTCCAAAACCATGTTTCTGAGATACCAACTTCAGAGAGTGGAAAAATTGTTTCAAGAATTGATTTGAATGGATGGAAAATTGTATAAATCTTAAAGGCGAATATTTTCAAAAGCAATAAAATGGTTTGCTTCCCAAAAATTCCTTTTCTTCCTACTTTTTGTAGAAACTTAAAAGGCAACACTCGTAATAATATCTAAGCAAGAGTACACACACCTTGTAGGTGAAACAGCAGTTAACTAAACGTTTTTGCATAAATTTTAATTTTTTTTAAATTTTGAAGCATTTTTTCCCTTACATTTAAAATTTTCAATCTAACTTGTTGCATAAAAATATTTAGTGAAGGTATTTTAAAATTAATTTTATTATCAGTATATTGTGAAAAAACTTTCTTTTTTCCTTATATTTTAAGAAAATGTAAGTGTTGCATGAATATTTATAGTATTTTTTTAAAAAAATATTAGGAATGTCTGATATTTATTATGAAGATAATCTTACATTCTATAAAAGATCTATTATTAGCTGAAAAGTTTTTATATTTTTTCCAAATTATGTTTTTTTATCTCACCCCAAATGAAAGAATATATAGGGTAAAAAATACCAACATTCAAATAGATCTGTACGTTAATTCCATGAGATTTCTTTGAATTTTATTTCATTTTGAAAATAAATGCCCTTTGTGAAATTTTTACAATTATTAATTGTTAACAAATTACTTTGAATTTTTAAGAGTATTTTTAGTTCAGTTGATTAAATTTTGAACCCCTCCTTATTTTTCATGTTGCTATACAAGTTAATATGTTGAGGATTTACTTATTTAAATACTTTATATTAATAATACATATCTACATCTTTTTTATGATTCAAGTTAAATTTCTTACATATTTTGCAATAAAGTCATTGGATGATGTCGTGTCCATAGAGTGAGCAAAACCTCTAAATATCTCCAGAACTGTCAAAGACAGCCCTGGCGATCTCTGCAGTTTTATAATTAATTGCACAATTCATGGAGAAAAGTTACCAGAAGCCCCAAAGGGGTTAGACTTCTGTCTGTTGGTCCGCTGATAGTATTTTCCTTCCTCTCTTTCACTGAAAGAAAACCAATAGAAATATTCTCCTATCCACCTTCTGGTGACGAGCTCTCTAGGGGTTGTAAGCTTCCCAAAGAGTTGCCACTATTTGCAAAATCATATAATTTATAAGAGGAAATATTGAATCATAAAGGAATATTGATCCTCAATTAATATGCCCAAGTTTCAGAACCTTTTGCTGTTTACTTTTCACTCTACAATAGTTTTAGTGCTGGTACTTTTAAAGTTTTTAAAACAGTGGAAATATATAAATTTTGTAAGTTGATATTTTTTTGGTGGGAAAATGTACCGTTCACATAAAGCAATGCCTTAACAAGTTATATTCAGACTTTGTTTTGAGGATGAAGAGAAAAATTATTTTAAAAATTCCATTCAAACACAAATGTTGTTGAATAGTCTTATTGCGCACACTTGACATTTGTTTCTGGAAACATTAAAAACTCAAATTAGTTTCAGTGATTTTAAATTGAAGTTATGTATGGGATACTTGACACCATAAATATATCAAAAAGCATTCACATTAATTGGCATTAGCATTTGTTCATGAGAAAATTTTATACTGTATTTGCTAGCAGCCAGCCAAAAACAACAATTCAAAGTGTTTACAGTAGTTTTAATGTAATAAAAATTATTTTGCCATGTGTTATTTGATGGTAAATGAATATTGATCCTTCACTCTAATCCATGTCATGTGAAGGGACAGCAACTGAAAAAAATTCTCTTAGCATCCAAAGTAGTAAATGTCTGCTGGTAAAATTTGGGCTTCTATATTTTGGAATTGGTAGAGTATTTTATATTTAAAATAACTTAGAATGAATAGCGAATTTTATATATTCTTAAAGAAGAAAATGTGCTATTACACCACCAGGTAGCAACCGAATGATGAGCGCTCTGACTTTCAGTTCAGCAGTTAGTGAGATTGATTCCCACCTTGAATTTGCATATTTGTTAGGATCAGAATCCACTGTAAAGTGTAACTCCTGGTCTAATTAACCCTTGTATATGAATGAACATTGAGCAATAAATAAACCAGAGTTGTTTTACAAGTTGGTCATAGCAATTACAAAATTGTACAAAGTAGGTTTTCAATTGTTACCCCATCTCCACCATTTCTCCAGTCCATTGACTATTGCTTGCTTGCAGACTTTAAAAGAATGTTCTAGCAAAAGTGATTTGATTATAATGAAGTAATTGCTGAAACTGAAGTCTGCTTTGAGAACAAATAAACAAAAAAGGAAAATCGAATGATACAAAAAGGTATTAAAATGGTTGAGAATCTTTGAAATGAATCACTCTTAAAGACTGTTGATAACTGAGATTAGTTTTTGCATGAAAGTTTTTGCTTTACTAGTCATCCCATCAATGTATTGAGTGAAATATTAGGTACATAATTATATTTTTATGTATAGCTTAACTGTTTATTTATGATAGCTTTATTATTATTTTCATTTATTGTGAAATATTTTTTGTAGGTAAATGAAATTGAATATGCTGGAATGCACAAGAAATCTTTAGAAAATGATAATTTAAGTGAAGACAATTTGATGCTAGAAGAGTCTCCTTTATCTTGCATAAGTCTTTTGTCTCTTACTGATAGTGAATACAGAACAGAGTATGTAACAGATTCTGAAACAAATTCTACACCAAAACTTTTGACAATACCAAGACCTTTACAAGATGGAGATATCTGTATAGAATGTGAAAGGCAGTTTGAAATTATGAAGAATAAGCATCAAGGTCATATTTGTTACTTGAAAAAAGATATTGAAACTAGTTTAATTATAGAAAAAGATGAAACTGTTAAAAATTTGAACTTAAAGATTGAGGAAACAGAATTAGAGAACCAAAATATGCGAACAGAAATAGTGAAGCAAACAGAAATGTTGTGTAAGGAGCATGAATCAAAAATTCAAAGCTTGATTTGTGAACAACAAAAGCAGTTGAGTCAATTTCAAAATTGTCTTAGTAAATGGAATGCTGAAAAAGATGAATTAGTCACAAATATTAGAAATTTAGAAGAAAAACTAGCACAGAAAAACAAAGAATTATCGGAGACTTTAAATGAGAAAGCTAATATTGAATTTTCTCTTCAAAAACAAATTGCTGACCTTGTGGAAGAACACAAGGAAGATTTAGAAGCCAGAAACTTAGCAAAATTTGAACAATTTTCACAAGAAAAGAAAAGAATAGAAAGTGAACATGCTTCTTCCTTAGAAGTTTTGAAGAAATTACATGAACAGGAGCTTGACAATTTGAAAAAAGCCTTAACTAAAGAATTTGAAAATAGAGAACAGTGTCTTAGAACAGAACATTCTAATGCTGTTGCAAGTATAGAATCTGCTCATTTTGAAGAGTGCCAGACATATCAAAAGAAAATTGATCAACTTTTAGAAGAAAAATGTGAACTTTTATCAAAAACTACTCAAGAATATGAAGCTATTTTAAAGAAAAATCATAAAGTTCTAGTCTCATTATGTAATCAATTGCGTTGCAAACTTTTTTCATGCAAAAAGAAAATAATAAATGAAAGTACTAAATCAGTGAATGGGGATATAGAAGCAAGTTTTACAGATGCTTTAGAAGAGTTAAGTGAAAATATTGAAAAGGGTATAGTAAGTTTCTTAAATGAACATTATTTTGATGAAAATGAATGTGAGAAAATGGAATACATGCACCATTTGGCTTCAGAAATTAAGTAAGTAAATTTGCAAGTTTTTGTTGTTGTGAAAAGTATTTTTTTACAATAATTTTTTTGCACTGTTATCTAAATTTTGGTACAACATCATTTTAAATTCGTTTTACTCTTAAGTTATTTTAAGAAGTCCAAACTGACGGAATCAAGATTCTTTACTAAACTTACATGTCTTTAATACTGCGTTTTGCTTTTAAAAGTGTTGTGAAGTTATCTTAGAATTTAAAATATTATTTCAATATTAGGATTATATTAAAACAACATACTAATATTAAAAAATATTCTCTTTTGTTTAACTTTCTATTTCAATTTTCTATTCTTAGTTTTAAACTGCTTACATCTATTAAAAAATATTTTGAGGATAGATGGTACAAAAAGGAAAAATTTTTAATTTTAACATAATGTTTGGATATAATGGAAATCTTATTTGTTGTTAATAATTACATTGAAAATTTAATTTATGTTGAAGACTGATACATGTTCATTAAAACCAAATTCAATGATAAAATTGAAAACCTTTAAAATAATTTTCAAACAGATATTATAAAGTTCAATTCATTGTAAGTTGAAGGCCTCCGACTTGCGTCATGTGTGAGAATGTTTCTTAAATTTATTATAGTCTTGTTTGTTTCAGATTTTTGTACATTTTTTGGTTTTTATAGCAAAATTAGTTTTATAATTTCCCTTTGAATAAAAATATGCATTTATCCGTGTATGCCCATATTTTAAAAGGGTCTTAAATAGAATTTTTTAATGAATGAGGTCTTAATATTCACTAGTAAAATGACAGCAAATAATAATTTATTTAAATCTATAAATTTTAATTTTTATGGGATAATGTTTTTAAGAATAATTATTGAGTTAATATCACTACTTATGAGTTAATATTACTACTTAATAGATAACATGTTTGACTCTCAAAATGGGATGTTTGTAATGGTTCTAAAACCAGTTTAAACTGACAATTATCGTTGAAGTAGTCCTTGTGTGCAAAAGATAAGTTTGCAGTGTCTGTAGAAAACCAAATTTCATCAAAAGTTCAAGTTTATATTTTAAAAGTATTAAATATGTCAGTAATGCATTATAAAAAAATTCAACATTTTGAAACATATCAGCATATTAGGAAACTTCTCATTGGTGACCAGCTATCACAAATGTATTGGTAAAAAGTTATTAAAAGGGTGGCCCCATAATGAATATTAGAATGATTCTTCAGAAAGGAATAAAATTGTGATGTTTAAGATGTCCTTTAATTTTAAAATAAAGAAGTATCTAAACAAATACCTCATTCTGTTAATAACTTCTTATATATAGCATTAACTGGTTTAAATTGTTAAATGTTTTTAAAATATTAGTTTTTGCTAATTTCTAAATATTTTGCTGGTTATACTTTTTTGAATAATTGTCTGATTTGTTAAAACAGAAATTATAAATGCCTGTTGTACATTTAAAATAAAATCCCATTACATATTTTTTAATATTCTTATTCAATTTACTTTTATAATCCAAATTAATATCCAAGAATAAAAATTCTTTTGGGAAAATTTGTTACTGTAACCAGAATAATTTTCAATTTTTAAAATTAACAAAATTCTTTCAATATTCACATTTCTTATCATTGTGTTCTATTTTTTCTAAGAAAAGGTTTTTTTCTAAAAATGGAAAATTAAATTTTTGGATGCAATTAGATATTTAGATTTGCCATTTATAAAGAATATTTAAACATTAAGTCAATGGGCAAGAAAAGGTATATCTATCAAAATATTCGGTATCAGAAGATTGATTATTAGGAGAAAGAGATCTTATACAAAGTTAGTAGCTAAATAAAATTCTACTTTAGAAAAGCAATCAATTTTTTCATTTTAGTTTATTATTATATATTCATAAGTGTAAATATAGGAATGAAATAAATTTACATTGTAGTTTTTTGTAATACTTAAAATCATATTTACTTTGTTGAGCAATGGTTTATAATTATTTTTAATAATAAGAAAAACACCACTAAGAAAGCTGTTTTCAGTATTTTAGATTACAGTGAAATAAAATTTCATGTGATTCATGTATTTATATTTAAAAATAATTATTACAAAAAAGGATCTTTCTTAGTTTCTTAGTCCTAAATTATTTTTAAATTATGTAGCTTGAAATTCTTATTGTATGTCTGTAAATATTAATGCATGATACTGTGTGTAAGAAAATAGTTTAATATCCAAGATACTAATATCTACTTTGAAAAAGTGATCTCTTTATGGCATACGTACATCTTTATAGTAATAGAAAAAAATTAATACATTTAAGCATTTTTATCATTCTCTATCAAGTATTCATTCATAATGTCTACTTGATAGAGAATTTTACAATGGTGAATAATGTTACCATTGTAAAATTTAAATTTATAGAAAAATGAAATAGTATATTTTATATACAATTATTATATATTTTAACTTGCGCTATGTAATTTATTATAATTTTTTAGCTCTTCTGTTTCCGAAATTGAGTTAGCAAAGAATACAAATGCTTCAAATGCAAAACAAGAAATTATGGTAAATATTTTATATTGTGATTTTTGCATTTAATTAAAAAACATTAGTAATTATCAGTTTAAAGTATTGCAAAATTGTATACTTTAGCTGTACAATATTTTCTTTTGGGGGAATTGTATGGTCTTATAACTAGGGTAAAATAGAGATTTACAATATTGTGAATTTGGTCTGAAAATATTAATTTCTTCTCAAATTTCTGGAATATGATTAGTTAGTGTGATAGCAAAATGTTGCACTTATATAACAAACATATCACTTGTTACATATTTTTGAAAAAAAAAAACTATTGACGATAACCTAAATGTACCAGTTTAATTTTAATATCCATTTCCACATGTCTTTTATTTAATTTGATTTTTAAGTGTCCAAGATTAATAGATTCTTAGCAAATAAATGTAATTTTAAAACTAAGAAAAGTCATGATTTGGAAACAATCTATGCTCATCTGCCATTTTAATTACTGGAGTTATTTTTTTGTTGGAAATCTGAAGTTATAAAAGAATATTAAATAGAAATTAATTTTTTCAAATAGAATATTTATGAAAGTAGAATAGGCAGATATAAGCAAAGATCAATACCATAATGAATTACAGGTAATTTTGATTTGTTAAAAACTCTCACATTGTTTCAATCCTGTTTTATTATTGCAGTAATGAATTTACAGTAACAATGTATATTTTGATAGTTTATTTTCCTTATGCCCGTGAAAGGAAATATTTCATAACAAGAATGTTTTAAGCTTCTCTTGACAGATCTTAAAATTTCTACAATCTAACTAGTATCTCACAAAAAATTAAATTTATTTTACCAGCATATATCATTTTTAATAACTTTGATTATATTTTTACTATTTATTATGATTCTATTTATGTTAATATTTTTACCTTTTACAGATGAAAAAGAAAATTATGAATATATTCAATGTGAGATTAATAAAACTAAACCTAGTTTATCAAATATTTTCCCATTTTTTTCTAAATATTTTTTGGACAATCTAAGTTTGAATCAATTTATAATTTATATGTATAAACATTGCTGTCTTGAAGTAACAATGATTTTTTAATTTACTACTGTTTTTAGTTAAGTAACTTTCAATGGTTGGATGAATATTTTAGGCCATAGTGAGTACTCAAATGTAATTTGAAACTTAGTTTTTTTTCACAAGTTATATAAATATCTTCTGGTTAATTATGGGTTATAGTTAATTAAGGTTTTCTCCTTTAAAACATATGGAAAACATTTTTGAAGTTTATCTTTTAAAATATTTTTAAAAGAAAACCTTATTGTCTAAGTTTTTCTATACTCATTGAAAATTATTCAAATTTTTATAATGAGTTTTTTAAATGTGTTTAGACATTTGTATTTATCATGTATGTATGTTAATTTTTTAAAATTATGTTATATAACTGTCAAACGAAATCTGTTTAAAAAAATGGAATGTGTTGTTTGATTTATCTTAATTTGCTCCAGAACAATGTAAACAAGCAGAATCAAGGAAGTGAAACATGTTTGTCAGATATGGCAGTTTCTGAGACATCTCTAAAATCTGAAGATGTTCGGATGATACATGCTGAAGCAAAGAAATTGCAAGATGAATTTCAGAAAGACATTGCTGTTTATATGGAAGTAAATGAGCAACTTCACACAGAACTGCAGTTATTGCAAAAACATATTAAGGAGGTATTTATAATTGTCAATATTTATCATCTGGCTTAAATTTACATATGAACTGCATCAAATTATCTTTGATATTTGCAGCTTGAAGATCAAAAGAAAAAATTAGAGCTGCAACTGCTTGAAAAGGAAAAAGAATTGAACAGCAAACAAGTTCATGGAGCGTCTGTAGACAATGGATGTTTGAAGTAATTTCATTTATCTCAGAGATTGTGTAAAAATAACTTATTTTAATCGTACTCAATGCTGTTTTTCAATTAATATTAATTTGAATATATAATGATAGAATTTATTAATAATTTTGCATCAATTATAAATTACATTTTTTTATATATTCCAAATTTCATTTCGGTAATTAATATGTACATAAAAGGCATATTATATTAGTTAATTCAGTTGCTTTTAATATTTCAGTAAATTCTAAATTATTCTTTAATTGTGACAATTTCAAAATAAATTCTCTTAATTTGATTGTTATGATCCCAGTTGACTGCAATGCAACCATATTATTTTTAAGCAATGAAATAATATTAGTATACATTATTTGTGTTTATTTGTTTCTGTAAAAATTATGAATTTGTAGTTTTAATAGAAAAATAATAATTGAATGGTGGATAAAATTTTTAAATTACTGGCTTCTGTATTTATTAATGAATTTTGTTTTAACATTACAAATTGTAAGTTATTTTAACGTATTAAATATTCTAAAATCAAGTTGAAATTTTAAGTAGTAAAATTTGAGAGAAGATGCTTTAAAAATCTGACGCTTTTTTAATACATTGTCTTTTAAACTTCTATGCCATAGGTCCCGGTCTAATTAGCCCTCGTGTGCAAAAAATGACCGTTGAGTGACAAAACAAAACAAAACAAACAAACAAACAAACAAACTTAAACTTCTATGAATTTTAATGCTCTAAAATTCTTTTACAATTTCAAACTTAAGCATCTTTTTATAGTTCTTTTTACTACCTTTAATTGAAGTAAAGCTACCAAAATACACATCTTTATTAAAATTCCATATTTTAATTTATAACATGTGCTTTTTTTATGTTATCATTTTTTATCACTTTATTAAATTCTAAATTTACTGTTTATGTATTTTTTTCATTTTAAAATCTAAGTAGCAACATTGGCTGTAGACATTTAAATTTGAAAGCATTTATGTGGACGAAGAATTTTTTATAATATTAATTTAACATATATTGCACTTATTGCCTCATAAAATTTGAAGTTCTAATTTTAAAGACCAGTATTTATATAAAAAAAAGAGGCTTTACTTTGATTGTTATACGTATTGTATTGCTAAGGAAAGTTTCCCAATATGCATTAGTACATTAATTGTAAAAACTTCTTAAGTTTAACAAACTTTAATATTATTTTGCACATTAATTAAAAAAAAAATTTGGAATAGAATATAAAAAAAAAATTACTATTAGATCTCAGAGATTATCTGAGATTGTCTGCGAAATAAATAAACAACACTAAGAATTTTACTGAGGAAAACATTACAATTAAATAATAAAATAAGAGTATTTTATAAATGTATTAAAATATGAAATTATTTCAACTTTTATAGTGTTCTGAATATAAGGACTATATTCCTCTCTTTTTCATAAAATGTAATGCATGTTCTTTTGGAACTGCACAAGACTGTTTTTATGTGTTTATATTTTATGACAGTTATTCATATTTTCTAATGTAAACAATGGGAAATTAGAGAGATTTTAAAGCATTTATAATTTTTGCATTTTCTATTTTCATTTTTGATTTAATTCAGCAGTTTTTTGTTTTATTCTTGATTAAATTATGATTTTTGCATTTATTTCTTATTGCTTTTAATACATTTTTTTTATTTGTTTTAAATTTATTACCTTTTTTGTTGAAGTGGGTAAACATTCTTTTGCTTTTAGGGGTTGTTTAACAAGTTCCCAGCTTTCATCATCTGATATTAAGTCTTGGCAGGTGTAAGTTTTATTTTCCCAATTGTCTAAATCCTAACAGTATGGCTCTGTAACAATTTCTGCTATTACATTCAAGTTTTGAACATTGATGTTTTGAAGGGCTATTGTTTAAAAAAATTGTCATTATAGCAGTTATTTAATTATTATATATGACATTATTAATAAAGGTTTATAAAATATGAATTAATAATTTAATTCAAAACTTTTAGCTTTGCAAATAAAATGAATGTTCAATATTATCACTTGTAGTAAAATTTTATTCATAATTATATTTTAGTGATGTGGCACAGACAAACTCTCGTTTATTGCATGTTCTGTCTGATATGGTGCAAACATTTTTTGACATCGAGCAAGATATTAATCGCCATTTATGCGCACATGGATTAATGCCTCTTCGTTCTGGACTGCATGAAGATGAAACAAGTAATCATACTTTGCCAAATATACTATTTTGAACACTGAATATATATAGAGTTCATTAATAATTAACAATGTTATTTTGATTTATATTTTGTTTTTTATTGCTATGATTTTATTTATCCATTGTTGAAACAATGCATAAATATAGTTATGACATTAATGGTAACTGCTGTTTGAAATGAGTATTGGTATTATTGGTATGGATTAATGGTAACTGCTGCTTGAAATTATCATGATTATGCGAAGGGCATGATATTTCTTATATTTCAGACCATGTTTGCTGAATTTTATGATATCATTTTTTATATTATATTGAATAAAAATATTGTCCTACAACTCCTAGAATTATGCAACAATTTCTTGTATATATTTTGTAATTATTTAAATCATATTTTATTGATTATATTATTATGCTTTCTTATAAAAATGTTCTATGCAATTGTTTCTCTATATTTGATGCATATTTTAATCTAGTAATAAAATAATTAAATTTACACATACATTTTTTATTGAAAACTTAATTTCTATCATAAGTTTTATTTTCAATGCTTCATGCTATATATTTCAGTGGAGAGAAAAAGGCTTCAGAATAGAATTTTTAGTGTAAAAATTTTGAGCAATACATCTCAGGGGGAAAAAAAAACAACACTAAAGCTAATTTCAGTATCAGTGACCCAGAAAAATCTTGTGTGGGACCTATTGATACCGAAAGCAGTGTTGTGGGGATCAAAACAATTTGTCTATCCAAAGGAGTATGTTTTTCTTATTTTAAAGTTTTTATAAAGTGGTGCAAAAGATATTTTTTAACACATTACAAACAGTTTTGTCTAAGAAGATTATAAGTCCTGTACAAACTCTTTCACTTTATTTCATGTAAAAAAATTTGCTTATTTGTTGTTTTTATAATTAATAATTGGGTCTTGGGCACATCAATGAAATCTGAGGTAATCAATGAAAACATCGTTGTATTTTTGGCAGGAAAATTGACAAAATGCAAAATCAATTGCAATTGAAAGCAGTAAAAGTTAAGGTCTCTGTACATTTTATTTTTAATTTAAATGCATGTGTTTAATCTAAGTTGCAATTCCTATTTTAAGGTCATTACATATCAAATAGATTTATTGAGCTTTCAGCCTTTTCCTATATTAATTTAAAAGACTGTTCTTCTTTTGCTATCTATAAAATGTTCTCATAAAAAAGAAAGCAAATTACTGTTATTCAGATATATACATCAACCATGTAAGCATATTCTAATTTGTAAATGTAATCTCATTTTAGTGATATTTACTTTAAAGAAATATGTTTATTCTTTTGAATAGTACTTCAATCAGAACTAAATTTTAAATGCCTGCAAGTTTTCATTAAATTTGAAGTAATGGAATAAGTATTTCCTAATTTATGATTATTAATCTATTACAAGAATATGTCATTTGAAATATTTTTGTTATTAAATAAAATGTACTTAATTATTTGTAGTAAAAAATTTAACTTTTTGTGGTATTAGATCACAGTGTGGGGTCTAAAGAAGATTTTGCATCACTTAGTTTTAGTGAATGTCCAAATATTGAATTAGCTGAAGATGGACCTGATTTAACTCCAAGAACCTGGGATATGTTTTCTGCAGTTGGAGTTTATGAGAATGAAATGGAGGGTGAAGATGTTGTCTTAGGTAATATTTAGTTCCCTTTAATTTGTTTCTATCTTGGGTTATTTTAATAATTTTGCATTTTAATTTTATTTCACCTTTATTTTGATTTCAAATATTTAGGAAAAACTAATTCTATATCCATCAGTTGCACATAACATCAATAAAGGATAATGTGAATTCAGATAAGAGAATTTGAAAATTTGAAATTTCTTTTATTTTCAAAAGGAATTCTTCGTTTAGATATACTTGTAAGTTAAGATATCAACTCAATGCTAAATAAAGTAACACTACCTGAAAGTTTATTTTTGT